>JAOTOM010001290.1:0-64281 GCA_034440615.1 Ashinkailepas kermadecensis
CCGTATCCGTTCGTAAGGGACCGTATCCGTTCGTAAGGGACCGTATCCGTTCGTAAGGACCGTAGACATTGACAAGGACCAGCAAACGTTCGTGCGAGTTCGTAGACATTCTTAGGGACCCAACAACAGCCATAAAAGTGTTCGCTTTTTCATATCCACCATGGCAATACTGTAATGCATAGAGGCCGCACGTACGGGCCACTGGTGCGACCATTTGGGCTGGGGTAGGGGCCCGTCGAGCTCAATAAGGGGGAAACCGCCCCCTACTTGTCTGCATCCCTATGTCATGACACCAGACTTGCTAACTTGGAGGCCAATGATGATATCACGTGCCAGGTCAAGCACAGAATGTTTGGGTCTCAGGTGAACCGAAGTATATCCCCGAAGTTACCGAATACAATGACAATATTTCACTGAATGATGTTCAATGCCTCAGAAGCTCAACTTCGAACAATCTGAGCACAAGGCCACGCTGGGTCACGTGAAGAAATGTGAGGTCAAATGAGACCACGTCCTGTCCGTGGAATGTGATGCATGATTATGATCCAGAATCTACAGTCCGATAATTATATTTGTATATATAGATATAATTTATTGTTGGTTGACAAACGCACTATTTTCATTCCAATGCCAGTGATGGATATCATCGGTTTAGTAGTTTCCCAGTATGGCCATGGTCTATTGGCATGACCTATGATAACCCAGATACTTTGAACAGAAGATATGTAACTGCAGCTGAATTTGAACTAAATATCATCATAAACCATGCATGGATGACATAGTTGCTAGCATCGTTAGAAACAATGATCGTCCAGGCACATGTTTCTGTGATGTTAGTTGACATAATGCAGGCTTGCCGGGCATCCAAGTTTTAACAAAACATATCTGTGCAACCAGTTTTAGATCATGCCACGTTTCACAAACCTAGCTTCAGAGGTTGCACTGTAATCGTGAAAAAGCAGCGAAAGGGGAAATGATCCCTACCATTCGAGGGTTAACACGTGCACTAGAATTGGGGTGAGGGTCCGCTAATCTCCCCGGTTCTTTGCAAATATCTCCAAAACCAAGGAACTTACCGATGCGATTCTTCGTTTACCTTCTGATATGCACCTAGCTCGACGTTTAAAAATACAACTTGGTTGGATATTTTGCAAGTCTGTGGCGTACGAAGTCAAACGTCAAACATATGCGTTGCATATGTATGCCCTATGTGCAGGCGTGCAAGGATCAACTCTTCTCGCCTACATTTCTTCAGCGATGACATCCATGGTGCCAGAACTGGTGTTATGGAACGAAGTTTGTTTAAAACCTGACAATCCCACATTTCTTGCCACTTTCCTTGGAGGAAAGCATCTACTTTTGAGTAGCAATCTGTGGCGGGGAGGGGCAAGGCTCGAGTCCTACGTGACTGCGCAGCACGCTTGGCAGCAGCGTCGGCTAGCTCATTTCCGTTAATACCATTATGGCTCGGTACCCAACAAAGGATAATCCTATTACCTGCTTTGCCTAATTCCGTCAATCGTACTAGGATATCTTGAGCAAACTGGTTTGATGCGTGAATGGACTGAAGAGCATTAAGGCTACTCAATGAGTCCGTTATAATAAGATGTTGGGCTTCATCTCCAACCTCAATAAAACATGAGGCCTGTATAATCGCAACTAGCTCAGCAGTGTACACAGACGCGTGCGGTGATAAAGTATAACATCTCGTAGCTGTACGACATACGAATGCACACCCAGTTCCATCGACCGTCTTGGACCCGTCAGTGTATGTTCGAGGGTAGCAGCTATAAAATTATAGTAGCTCCAAGGAGTCTGCTCTGAAAAGCTCTGGGGTGGTGTGTCCTTTCTTGGCATTCGTGAGAGACACATCAATTTCTGGTGAGGTGAGTTCCCATGGCGGAATTTGCGTGTGTTTCATCTTCGCGACACGTCGTAGTGGGATTTGAGCCTCTTCAAGTAGCGAAAGGATTCTGACACAGAATGGTCGTAGTCTTTCCCCTCTCTGCCCACGGAAGACCGACAACATACGGTGTGAAAAGATGGATTGATATGTGGGATGCACTGGAAACTGCCTCAGCTTTATTGCTTATCGGAGACCTAGCTTCTCGCGTCTGTTTGCCAGTGGGCTTCTGGCGCTGTTTGCCAGTGGGCTCTCATGGGCTTCTGCCAAAATACTTGCAGCTGGCGATGTCCGAAATGCCCCTATGGCGATCCGCAATGCTGTGTGGTGCACTGTGTCCAGCTTCCGGTTCAAGGAGCAACTAGCACCGTCATATATACATGATGCGTAATCGAGCTTCGGGCGGATAAGTGATCGATATAACATTAAAAGAGTCGCTCTGTCAGCTCCGTAATGAGTTTGTGAAACACCTTTCATAATATTCATTGCTCGGAAGCATTTATCTCGCAATGTGTTGATATGGTCGCCGTAGGATAAACGGTTGTCCAGACTGACGCTGAGGAAGCGAGCCGCTGGTCGCACGGGTATTTGCTGGCCATACAACTGAAGAACCATCTCCGGACAGTGACGACGACGTCGGCAAAAGTGGACAGCAACAGTTTTGGAGGTAGAGAATCGAAGGCCGTTGACCATAGTCCACCTTTCAAGACAGGCTACAGAAATCTGCAGCTGTCTCTCCATGGATGGTGATTGCGACGCACATGACCAGATAGCAAAATCATCCACAAAACGTGATCTTCCAATACTCGATGGTAGTCCATTGTCTATGTCATTGATTAAAATTGTAAACAACGCAACGCTAAGAACGCTTCCCTGTGGGACGACGTTCTCCTGGTTAAAACGTGGAGATAGATGGTTTCCCACTCTGAACTGGCAAATACGGTCACACAGGAAGTTGTGAAGAAAAATTCACATCGGTCCAAGTATCCCGTAGTTCCACACTCCCTTCAGTATTCCGTAACGCCACACTATATCATAGGTAGCCTCTATGTAAAAAAAGATTGCTCCCACGTGCCCATTTTGCATGAAACTGTGCTTTATTTCTGTGTCTAGTCGTAAAACGTGATCCATGGCGATACGATTCTCCAGGAGCCCACACTGAGAGTCTGCGAGGATGCCTTCTTTTTCAAGATACCAGCTGAGGCGAGCATTTATCATTCGTTTCATGAGCTTACAAAGGCATGATGTCAGCGAAATGGGGCGATAATGTAAAGGGTCACGGCCAGTCTTGCCAGGTTTCACAATAGGAATTACAATGGCTTCCCGCGAAGATGGGGTTAAATGGCCGCCGAGCCACACTGAATTGAAAGAGGAAAGAAGAGAGGCAAGAGCGCAGGACGGGAGGCGCTTCAACATGTCATTGTGGATGCCGTCCGGCCCCTGTGATGGTGTCCGGAGTGATCCGATAGCATAAGTTAGTTCTGCCATGGTAAAACGACGATTGTAAGAATGGTGCACTGATGTGGTAAAATCAATTGGCATCGACTCCCATATAGCTTTGTGGCGTAAACACTCTGGGTTAGCAGCGCTTCCTCGACTTCTTTGCGATAGAGCGTGGCCAATCGCAGAGGCAACTTCTGCAGGATGGGTAACATCCTGGTTCGCGATTCGCAGCACAGGGAGAGGAACTGAACAGCATGTGCCGGAAATTCTTTTCACTCTGGACCATACCTGTGATGAGGAGCCAGACCGATTTAGGATATTTGTGTAGGCCCTCCATGATGTACGCTTCGCTTCCGAGATGGTCCGACGTACTATCGCTCTCGCTTTACGGAACAAAATTAAATTGGCCGTGGCACTGTTTAGATTAAATGTTTTACATTTAATCGAAATTTCGATTAAATGTTTGCCGCCCCGGTAGCTCGGTTGGCTAGAGCGCTGGCCTGCACTGGTCTCCCCTGTCCTGGCAACACAGGGTTCGAGTCGCTTCGCGCGCTCGCATTTAGCCCCCGGCTGGGAGGGTCAGTTGGCAGCTGGCCCGATAAGGTCGGAGACGAGCTACCGGGCGGCCGTGTCGGTGCATTGACGGCACGTTAAATTTCGGTCAAAATTCTGCCGTTGAACTGGAATTCATGGATCGGGTCGTGGGGCCAGGGTTCACGCAACAAGCTTTGCTTAGCAATTGGACCCTGGTTCATAAAGCCACCCCAGCAAGAACTTGGATTAAATTAATGAACATACAAAATGCACGGCGTCGTGCTCGAATAGCATCTCTGCACTCCATGGTCCGCCATGGAACAGGGGATGGACGAGGACAGCCAGATGTGTTTGGGATGCACCCTGATGTTGCTTCTTTGAGCAACGAAGAAAAACTTTCTATTGAGTCTGGTTCTCGTTCAGTTGGAGTGGCGAATGGGCTCTTGAGTTGAGCTTCAAATGTGGCCCAGTCAGCCTTGCGTAGGTTCCATGGTTGGGGCCTCGTGCCCAGTGTTAAGTTTCCTCGATATGTTAGCCATACGGGAAAATGGTCGCTACCCATGGGGTCGTCGGATACCGACCAATCAAAATGTTGTGCAAGCTGTGGACTGCACAGACTTAACACGCGCCCTGGAGGGCCTCTGAGAATTACGCGCACTGGAGGGGGCGGATTCCGCCCCCTAAGATCTCGGCTCCTAGTAAAGCTGGAGGAACGAAATTCGCAGGGTGGATGGGCACGGTAGTGATCTCTATTGTGTGCAATTTTCGTGACCTTAGGTCAATATATTCAAGGTCAAATGAGGTCATATTCGCAAAATTTTCCGGTTTTGCGTGGCTTGGCTTGTCATCGTTATGGATCGCTGTGATTGTGTTTAAATGCTCCAAAATGGGCATGAATGATGTCTTGGACATTACTAATGATGCAATGCAGATGCTAGACCCAACATTTGACCTCAGGTCACCTATATAGCACCACTTTATCAGGTCAGTTACCTGTTCCAGTTACCGGAACCGGCCGCCCGCCCGACTGCTCCGTCGGACAGCTCGGAGCAGTCGGCTTCGTGAAGAAGGGAGTGAAGTACATGAATAAAGTATGGAAACGCAATGACAAACAGTACAAATGACAACCAGTAGTGCATTTATGGCAACATTCCAGTTGATCAAGTTTGGTTCCATTAACCTGTCATGAACTTGACCTGACTTCACCTTGGTGACCTAACATGACCTTGAAACTATACAGCATATCAATATGCATCAAACAAGTCGCTAGTGTTGCCTAGAACACTTCCCTTTGTCAGTATACTGAAGCGCATCAGCGCCGATTTTTGTGGTCTGGCGCTAAAACATTTTTTACTTTAGCGGCCCGTAACTTGAAAAATTTTCGGCCGATTTCAATGTTTCTTGCTTTAAACGACGCGCCGTTCATTTCTAGGCAGGTACACCGAAAATTGCGTATATCGACCGGTAAAATCTGCAGTTATTTGCGAAAAACCGGAGGGGTGGGCGGATTTCGCCCCCCTCCAGTGCGCGTGTTAAATCTATCGCCGAGGTTGTCCTGATGGCACCGTAAAGTGCGTACGGGTGCCAGTGTTTAAGATGCATAAGGATTCATCCATTATAAAGTGATGCAAGACGTGACCTCTTACGTTCACGTTGTCACAGCCCCACATAGTGTGGTGAGAGTTAATATCCCCCAAAACTAAAAAAGGTGGAGGCAGCTCTAAAACTAACCGGACGAGCTCGTCGCTGGTAAAAACAGTCCCAGGAGACAGATAGATCAAGCATATCGTGATAGAAATATGATATAATTGGATGCGAGCTGCTACTGCTTGGAGGTCTGTTTTCAGGACGACCTCGTTTGCTCCGACACTATGGTGAACAACTAGTATAACTCCACCATGTGCAACAGTTTCGGTCACTAAGTCTTTTCGGAAAACTGAGTAGCCGTTCAAAGCACAGGGGAGGTTAGGTCGGAGTTTGCTCTCTTGAAGGCATATAGCGAGAGGGCACTGCCGATTTAAAATTACCTGGTTCTCTTGAGCGCTGTTCCTAAAACCTCTGCAGTTCCATTGTAAAAAGGACTGCTTGAGAGACATTTAGGGTTTGACTAGGGGTGATATTGCACCTTGGCTCATAATTTTCCCCAGACACAGGTGGACGCTCTCAGATACAGATACAGATACGAAAATATCACAGTTACAGTCAGTTCTGGTTTCTGTATGTAATAAAGGGAGAGTTACATGATAAAATTGTTTCTGACTAGACAGCGCCGAAGGGGATTAAAACCCAGTGCACTGCCCAGGCACAGAGTCGGTTGTTCCCGATTGTTTACCCAGACTCGGACCGAGCAACTGGGTCCTCGGACGAGAACGCGGTGACACCTCCGCCGGTGGGGAGACCGATAGTGGCATGCCTCTTTTCTGCGCCCCCAACCCGGGTGGGGGCGGAGGAGGGCCCATTTCGTTGCCTGGCGGGGCCGGTCCTTCCACTCGCCGTCGCGGCGATGGGGGGACTGGCCTTGGGGGTAGAGCTTTGTTAGTCTCTTGGCGGCCCCTCGTCCGGGCTCTCTCCATCTCAGCGAGTCGTGCTCGCTTGGCCTCGTGGGCACGTTTTTCGGATCCCTGATAACTAAGGCTCACGTCGGATATGTGTATTGTTCGGTGAGTGTTTCGTGACGGCGATGGAGGTGCGGAAGCAGATGTTGAGGAAGAGGCTTGCCTCATGGGAAGGGGGTTGGCTTCAGGAAGGGAAGAGGTGGATAAGAGGGATTTGGAGGTGGTGGTGTTGTTGCGTGGAGGGACTGGGGGGGGGATGTTGGAGAAAGGATGGGAAGTGGAAGGTGGGAATTTCGAGGTGGGTGGCGTGGTATATGGGAAGGGGCTGGGCTTTGATGGGGAGGACGATGTGGACTTTCCTGGACGCCTCTTCCTCCGCACCTCCTGCCAGTTTCCATCACGCTCAAGGGAGGCCGTTGCTGTATCCTCTGCGGGTAACTCCTGCACAGGAGCCACGGCCTGTGCTTCATTCCCCACCATCACGGCTTCTCTGGTTGCTATAGGGGACAACGGGGGCCATGCGACCCCGAATGATCGCAGCAGAGCTATAAGCTGACCTATCAGCACAGCAGCACTGCCCTGCTCGTGCTGCTCGTGCCGGCGGGCAGGGGTCTCACTCATCGCTGGTAGTGTTGCTGCCTTGGCAGCGCAAGAAATTACTGGATGTGTGATAATATACATATATCGGGCTTCACGGAACGAAATGTTGTGAGTGAATTTCAGTGACAGGATCTCTTTTTCTTTAAGGTAAGTGGGGCAGATACGGTCATACGAAGTGGGCGGTGCTTGCCCTCTTCTGCAGTTCACACACCAGGGCCCCACAGTTGTCTGTAGTGTGGGTAGTAGCAGCGCAGTTTGCGCAAGCGGGCTGATTACGGCATGCAGCTTTGGTGTGTCCAAAACGTTGGCATTGGAAGCATCGCATGGGATTCGGGATGTACCTCCGCACCTTCACACGGGTATATCCGACATTGACTGTAGCTGGAAGGTCAATTGTATTAAATGTCAACATAATGTTGTTGGTGTGCTGCATCTCCGCTCCCTTTCTCGTATTGATACGACGGGCCTCTGTCACCCCCAATTCCGAGAGGCCGCCCACTATTTCCGCATCCGAAACGTTTCTCAGGTCGTAGCAGTTAATTATTCCTTTGACGAGTTTTTCGTTTCGTGGGGTTCAGTGATAATTGGAACGGTCACCTCGCGTCTGTCACTACCATCCCGCCTGATGTATGTGAATAGTTTGGCTGCAAGCGCACATTTCGCATCCTCTCTCCCAGAAAACTCCACTTCTAGCCCTCCGTCACGCAAAGTTTGACATCTGATGACATGTCCAAATTTGTCGCATCCGTCTCGTCGCTGAAACGGCGATAGCGAGGCCAGCTGCTTGGCACCTTCACATGCTGGGAAAATTAGTATACGGGGACCTGCGTCGTTCACAGCGGATCGGTCTGTCTGGCTCCTGCGAGAAGGGCCAGGAGGTATGCTTTTGTGTTGACTTGCCACTAAGTACGGTTGGTTTCGGCTCTTCAGGCTCACCACCTCACGGGGCCCTACTGGGGGGACGCCTGTTCCCGCGGACGGGAGGACGCCAGGCGCCCGAAGAGCCATATGGGGCGGGCGGCACCTTCGCCCGGCCGGGAGAGAGAGACTCACCACCCCGACCGGGATCCAGCGCCGCCCACCCCTTGACCCCTGTCGGCCAGGCCAGCGGACACTGGGTCGGAGCCCCGACCTTCGGCCTGAGGCGACATGTCGCTTGGCCCGTATGGGGCCCTATGGACCCGCCCGCTCCCGGGATATCGGGACCAAAGAGGCGTGTTGATCCTCCGTCACAACTAGCACCGTGCGACGGGGGACCTCAGCCTCCAGGACTCCGTCAACCCCGGGGGGCGGGCCGAGGGGTCGCGACTACCCCGATAAAACTAAGCTGGAGAGCAGGACCGGGGAAGTTGTCCTACCTGCTCATAGTAGGGATAGATTCAAGGTCAGTGTTTGACCTCAAGTCAGGTTTGATGAAATTCAGAATATGAAAGTGGTTCACTTGGGTACCGTATGTGGGCCAAGCGAAGCATTGAATGTAGACTATCTCAACACTGATAAATGCACTACCCATACAAGAAGCAGCACACTGCATTACCTGACCTCTATCGATGACGCATTTCATCAGGTTACACTAGCATCCCTTTCAGCAATGCATTCAGAAACGCATTCACCAATGCCTTCCGATTCGTCTGAAAATTTGTCACAACCTTTGCAGCCATACCCATACATGCACCGCACAAGGATTTTTGCTACGGTGAACTCTTTCGCCTACAGAAGTAAAAAAGGTCAACGAGGTCAAATCTGGGGTACCGCATAACTTGCTGTAGAATTCACTTTTTGGAATGATTCAAACGCTTGTGCCACCGCTAGTAATGGCATGCAGCACTCCAAGTCAACTGGTCACTCGAGGTCACCATTTTACCTCAGGTCAACGAATACTTTAGCATTACGCCCTATGGGAAAATTACCGGATACCGAATATCATCTTCCTGAATAAATTTATCGGATGGATATTAGCGTCGAATAATCTCCCACCGAGCAAGGGCGCAACACATCCGAGCATGTGACCTTCATGGTTAGCGTTTGACCTCAGGTCAGGTTTGATGACCCGTCGCAGCTGCATACAGGGGGTGTCTAACTGCATCCATACGAGTCAAAATGCATTAAAATTAAGGTTCCTCAAAACCCAGCTTCGCTGCAATATCCTGCGTGGACATCTAGTCGCAATAATACCATTATAGTTATATCTTCACTCAACACAACCAGGATTATCATATATGGTGTGTTGTAATTGAGACATATTATGTAATAATTAGCATTTGTTCAGTATCTATGTTCCAGTCTAGAACACCAAACAAATTCACACTATCTAATATTGATCATTTCATTAGTCGTTGAACAGTTTATAGCATTGCTCCTTCCTTACAATCCCATTGGTATGGTAAGGAAGTTGGATGTTTCCATACCAGATACCAAAGCCTGTTGGCTGCTGCTCCATTGTAGCAGCATTTGGGATGATCTAAGCATCTGCTCCTTGTAATTGTTGCAGCTTGAGGTCAAAAGCTGTTCATGGCAGGGGAAGGGTGCAGGGTAAGTATAAAAACATTGGACAGTTGAAAAGAAAGCCATGCCCAGCCTCGCCAAATGTTCCTACTGTAACCAGTAAGTATGAAGGAAGCACCAACCAACATGAAATGGTGTGCAACAGACTCACTCATTACTGTACTGTTTCCACATAACATGGTGGCTAATGTTCGATATTAAAAGGACGTGGTCATGAACAATTGCGTGCTCCTAACATAACTTCATGTGGTAAACAACTTCCTTCCAGCCACTTGTCAATATCGATATGCTGTAGTGTTCCATGGTTCAGGTATGCTACGTGTGACAAAGTGCACCACCTCGCATGTTTCATAAGTTGGGTTACTTCATCAATGCTATTACTGTAGTGAATGGGAAGGAACTGCAAAGCATACTTACGTCAACTTGATTAGTGATGGTTTAGCAATACTGTTGACAGTGTTGATGGCTCTAATTCCTTGTACGTGGCAAGTCGCTGCGAAATTTAATAATGTTAACAGTAATCTGAGCGGGTCAAGCATGAGGTAAACGGAGGTTATGTGCGTGGTTCGTTGAAGCTTGCGCCATGCTCGGTTGGAAGACTGTACCATGACGCTGTGTCAGCGCTCCAGTAACTTTCGTAACAATGCATTGCACTATCACATAAACCAGTTCACTGTATGATATCTATGAAACAGAACGGAAAAGAGAATTATGTTTGCCACCGCATGAAGACAAAATTAAACAATATTTAATGCTACCTGTGACAGCAACTGTCTCAATGCTACCTGCTACCTGCTACCTGCTACCTGTGACAGTGGGTGATATTTTGTAGGAGACAGGCTGGACATTTGTGCCACCTTTGTTTGCAGCTGCTGGCCACCGTCATCACCGGTCAGGTACTGGTCGGCATCGGGGTCAGCCTGGCCCTGCATAACGTCATGATCATCCAGGTGCCGCTGGACACGACGCCCCGGATGTCCGGAGAGCAGCTCATCTGGACGATCGCGCTGAGCCCGCTGGCCGCCATAGTCGGGTGCATCCTGGCCATGATCTGCTCAGCTCGGCTCGGCGCCCGCCGTCTGCTGGCACTGACACAGCCGCTCTACGCGTTGGCGTCGCTGCCCGCCTGTCTGGGTGGCGGCTTCGGCTGGGTGCTGTTGGGCAAGGTGGGCATGTTCGTCACGCTCGGGATGTCGAAGAGCACGACGCGCTCCTAGTCCTATGTGTCGGAGATCGTGCCGCCCAACCGACGCAGTCTCTACACGGAGATTCTCAACACAATGTCGTCTCTGTCCCAGTGCATTGGCATGCTGATAGCACCGCACCTGCACTGGCGGTGGATGTTCCTGGTGGCGGGCTTCGTGCCGGCCACCATCTGCTTGGGCGCCCTGTACTTCATCCCCGACTCTGCTAAGTGGCTGATCTCGCACGGGCGCACAGATGAGGAGGCGCTGCGGTCCATCCGCTTCTTCCACGGCGAACACGTGGACGCCGCCGACGAGGTCCGAGTCATCCACGAGTCGCTTCAGCACACCCATGTGGACGGTGTGCCAGTGCCCCTGTGGACGCTCATGTGGCGACGGGACAACCTGGTCCCGTTGCTGTTCGGGTCCGGGCAGATCTTCATGTTTGCGTGGACCGGTGGCCTCGGCGTAGTCTACATCACGTCCTACATCCTGGAGCCGGTGAACCTGCCGCTGAACGAGTACCACAGCGCCGTGCTGCCGCTGGCGGTGGGCTTCGTCCTGGTCATCCCCGCCAGCTTCGTTATCGAGCACTACGGTCGGCTACCGCTGCTGCGCATGAGCGGTGCAGCATCAGCAGTGGGCTGCGCAGCCATCGCCTCCTACTTCTTCCTGCCCGCAGATGTACAGCTCACCTTCGGATGGATCGTGCTGATGGGGGCCGCCATAACACAGATCGCCTTCGCGGGTGTCATTGTACCCATCGCGCTCACCTACGCCAGCGAACTGCTACCTAATTGCACGCGCATGCTGGGCGCAAGCATTCTGATGGGCCAACTGCACATGGAGATCTTCATTCTGGTCAGGGTGTACCCGCTGCTGCGCGACACCCTGGGCCTCGGGGGCGTGTTCGTGGTGCACGCGCTCGTGAGCCTGCTGCAGGTGGCATTCGCCACCTTCTGCCTGCCCGAGACGAAGGGTCTCTCGCTGGAACGGGTGCAGCAGCTTTTCCAGAAGAAGGCGAGGACGTCGGGAAAGCGGCAGTACGTGGTTGATCCTGCTGGCACAGATGAAAATGGGAAGGATAACGCCGGGTTTGCACCAATTGCCTGTGAAAAGCCCTAGATATTGATAAACGATCTCTCCCAGTGTGCATCGCACCACCTCGGAACACGTCATTCAATGCATTTTACTTCCAAATCTTCTCAAATATTTGATCAGCTAGTATCCAGGATGCGAGTCCCAAACATGCAACTCCTGATCAATGTGCAAGAGCTTGTCTTTCACTGTACATTGTGAAGCTTCCGTTGTTATATTTAAGGTGTCACACATTGTGTGACGTTGATTAAAGTCCAGAACATTATGAGCAGAGTAGCACAGCATTATGAGGAAGCACTGCCAATTCGAGTGTGTAAACTAACAACAGCTTCTGACTGTGACCTTGTCCAAAGGAGGCCGATGTGCGAAGTCGCCTGGGGTCATCGCAAATAGAATATGGGGAAACGATGTCTCCTACTGATGTCTTCAGAAAGAACACATTCGGACGTTCTCCGTGGCCGTAGCGCAAGCAACAGCGGCAGCGTAGTGGGAGCGGTACGCACCGAAGTATTTCGTACTGCTTGTCATGCATGTGAGTGTGTGTCGGGAGCTCGTGTGCGTTGTACTTCGGTGCTGTGGTGTTGTGGTTGGGCCGTGGACGACTCGGAGGTGGGAGGTCGCGAACCCAGGCGCTCGTGTCGGCTGTGGTGGAAGCGCGCAGTTACCTCGCTGGACGTCAGCGCTGTGGTGTTGTGAGTGGGCCTAGGCTACCGTTGGATGTGGTGGACGTGCGCAGTCTCCCAGATGAGAGCTGGTATGTTGGCCAGGTTTGTTATCTCCAGCTCTTGATTCATGCGGTTGATGTATCGATGCGGAGATAGCCTCTAATCCGACCAATCAGCCTCGAAGTCTGACATTACGACTGGTATAAGTCGCGTCTGGTATATGTATGGTATAAGTGTGGTATAGCGACGAACCTGTAGTGCAAATCATGGACACGCTGTTCTTGCGTTTAAAGTTGATCACAGTCAAGCCTTCACTTAATTATTATGTGGAAAACCGACTGCCGCAACGAACTCATGGACGCTCTTAATGAGCCCAATGAGGTTTTTCGATTTCTGCCACAGAACAGAAGTGGGTGGCTACCTGAACTAACCAGACCTCACCCACCTCCCGGCGCAGCTAAGCAGCTGCACTTCCCTCACCTCCAAGGCTCACCCCAAAGACGGCACCAACCCTGTGCTTCCAACCCACCGGCAGCCAGCTCCCGGAGCCCAGCTCACCGCCCACCCCAACGCTCTAGATTGGTATGTTAGCCAGGTGGTATGTTAGCCAGGTGGTATGTTAGCCAGGTGGTATGTTGACCAGGTGCTGTGTTGGCTCCGCAGCACCCTTCCCGCACTCCGCTTCTTCCCATGCCCCTCACCTTAGACCCGGTCTTCCTTCCCTCTCTTTCCCCCCTTCCACACCAGCCTGGCTCTGATCTGCCAGGTTGGTGGCAGGTCAGAGCCCTGCCATCCACCTGCCGGCGACCACCCCGCAACCCTGACGCCTTCCCAGCATCCCGCTCCGGGCCCCCGGCCTCTGATTCGTCCATCCGACCGGCCCAGACCGGAGCCAAATCCCATGGCCATCACACCGACGCAGAACCCAGTGGCCGCCACCACACAGACAGTCTACAAGCGCACAGCCGCCGTCTCCTGCCAGACCGACCCCCCCTCCCCACGAAATCCTGCTCTACCTTCCCCCCCCCCCCCCCCCCCCCACCCACAGAAACCTCATCCGATGTCTCCACCCAGACCGGCCCCACCACTCTTGCCAAGCTCACAACTCGCATCTGTCGTCCCGCGGTCCACACCCCAAAGCCCGCATCACCAGAGCCCTGGCGGACTCGCCGCACACTTCTCCCACCATCCGCCGGATCATAATCCCCCCGTGCACTGCACCAACCGCGCATAGTTGCACCAACGGACTCTGCCGTATTCGACAATGGGTCTCTTCCTCCAGAGGAATACCGGTGGCATCCCGACCAAATGCATAGTGTCTCAATCAGTGATCCATAGTGTCTCAATCAGTGATCCTGGAATGAAAACAACTACTAGCCGCGTTCCAAGAGACACGTCATTGAGATTCAATCTCTAGCTGGAAGAGTACGACAGCTTACATTTGGCATGTTGACAACGTTAGCGGTCCAACTCAAAATGCGGCGCAGCCATACTGTCGTTAACAGCATTCATCATCGTCGAATCAAGTTCAATTATTATTTAATTACGCCTAACATGCTTCTCAACTAGTCCTCATCATGGGAGACTTTAACGCAAAACATCAAGGCTGAGGAAGTAGCCAAACGGACACTAGAGGTCGCGAAATTCACCCGTTTATCTCAAACCACAACATAGCTCCTCAACACCGGGTCCACCACCCTGAACAGCCCGACCTTAGGAGGCTCAGATATTGCATAGATATTACGTGCCGCTCGCAGTGACTAAGCTCGAGTGTGGTCGTCTAGTCGGCCTCAGACGACCTCGGGTTGAATGACCAATGCCCAGTCACAACTGGGCTCAGTACGGACGTCATGAACCACACCAACAAATACCGACCATCTGGTAGCTCGAAGAGAGCGGACTGGACACATTTCGAGGACTAGATGGATCTCAACCTCGCAAGTTCAGATAATTGCAAAATCGAAAGAACGCTCGGCAGCACAATACTCTGTCCGAAAAGTTTTTAAAACAGCTGACGGTGAACAGACAGCACATTGCGGACCCACAACAAGACCTAGACCAGCTTAACGTGTAGTACGCCAGCCACACAGGAACCTAGACCAGCTGACGGTGAACAGACAGCACATTGCGGACCCACAACAAGACCTAGACCAGCTTAACGTGTAGTACGCCAGCACAGCAGACCACACAGGAACCTAGACCAGCTTAACGTGTAGTACGCCAGCCACACAGGAACCTAGACCAGCTGACGGTGAACAGACAGCACATTGCGGACCCACAACAAGACCTAGACCAGCTTAACGTGTAGTACGCCAGCCACACAGGAACCTAGACCAGCTGACGGTGAACAGACAGCACATTGCGGACCCACAACAAGACCTAGACCAGCTTAACGTGTAGTACGCCAGCCACACAGGAACCTAGACCAGCTGACGGTGAACAGACAGCACATTGCGGACCCACAACAAGACCTAGACCAGCTTAACGTGTAGTACGCCAGCCACACAGGAACCTAGACCAGCTGACGGTGAACAGACAGCACATTGCGGACCCACAACAAGACCTAGACCAGCTTAACGTGTAGTACGCCAGCCACACAGGAACCTAGACCAGCTTAACGTGTAGTACGCCAGCCACACAGGAACCTAGACCAGCTGACGGTGAACAGACAGCACATTGCGGACCCACAACAAAACCAAAACCAAATAAAACGTGTAGTACGCCAGCCACACAGGAACCTAGACCAGCTGACGGTGAACAGACAGCACATTGCGGACCCACAACAAGACCTAGACCAGCTTAACGTGTAGTACGCCAGCCACACAGCGGAACCTAGACCAGCTTAACGTGTAGTACGCCAGCCACACAGGAACCTAGACCAGCTGACGGTGAACAGACAGCACATTGCGGACCCACAACAAGACCTAGACCAGCTTAACGTGTAGTACGCCAGCCACACAGGAACCTAGACCAGCTGACGGTGAACAGACAGCACATTGCGGACCCACAACAAGACCTAGACCAGCTTAACGTGTAGTACGCCAGCCACACAGGAACCTAGACCAGCTGACGGTGAACAGACAGCACATTGCGGACCCACAACAAGACCTAGACCAGCTTAACGTGTAGTACGCCAGCCACACAGGAACCTAGACCAGCTGACGGTGAACAGACAGCACATTGCGGACCCACAACAAGACCTAGACCAGCTTAACGTGTAGTACGCCAGCCACACAGGAACCTAGACCAGCTTAACGTGTAGTACGCCAGCCACACAGGAACCTAGACCAGCTTAACGTGTAGTACGCCAGCCACACAGGAACCTAGACCAGCTTAACGTGTAGTACGCCAGCCACACAGGAACCTAGACCAGCTGAGGAAAAATAACCAGACACCTAGACCAGCTTAACGTGTAGTACCCACACAGAACTAAAAAGCCAGCCACACAGGAACCTAGACCAGCTTAACGGTAGAACAGCAGCACATTGCGCACCCACAACAAGGAACCTAGACCAGCTTAACGTGTAGTACGCCAGCCACACAGGAACCTAGACCAGCTTAACGTAGTACGCCAGCCACAAGAACCTAGACCAGCTTAACGTGTAGTACGCCAGCCACACAGGAACCTAGACCAGCTGACGGTGAACAGACAGCACATTGCGGACCCACAACAAGACCTAGACCAGCTTAACGTGTAGTACACCAGCCACACAGGAACCTAGACCAGCTGACGGTGAACAGACAGCACATTGCGGACCCACAACAAGACCTAGACCAGCTTAACGTGTAGTACGCCAGCCACACAGGAACCTAGACCAGCTTAACGTGTAGTAAACGCCAGCCACACAGGAACCTAGACCAGCTGAAAAACAAGACCTAGACCAGCTTAACGTGTAGTACGCCAGCCACACAGGAACCTAGACCAGCTTAACGTGTAGTACGCCTGCCACACAGGAACCTAGACCAGCTTAACGGGTAGTACGCCAGCCACACAGCAACCAATGTGTATAATCATAATCAATGGACACAATTGGCTGTTAATTGTTTAGTGGATTTCACAATTTCTTAGGGAAATTAATATGAAATTTGTGGCCTTGAGTTGTGATGTAGACAAGCCAGATTCAAGCGGTAGTTAGTACAGAATTAGATCATAGTTGTATCAGGTGTGAATGCAGGAATCTTCATGGTGGCACATTTATCAGGAGGGACGCCGTCTGCGCAAACATCCATTGAGCGTTGGGGTCGGGTGGGGGGGGGGCTGGACGTGCACTCGAGACGTCGTGATTGGACACCTGTCCCGGCCAGAGTGGCACCACCTTTCCATCGGGAAGGGGGTTCACATGTCTCCCAATGCCACGGCGTCCGGCCCTGAGCTGTTTATGAAGTTCCCGGCCGCTTTCCTCCGCACCGCCGTACCTGGTAAGGCGCGCAAATCTGCTGAGTCAGCGGCCAGCTATTTGGTGACCTCCAACGACGTCCGCCGTTTTCGTTTTTCCAATTTACCGCGACATTTTGTTTGTCAATTTGTGTTATAATTTATACCACATACAATGTCACGATAAGATAAAACGCATTCTTCAAGCTGAAAAGTCGGGAAACAAATTTAGCGCGAAATCGGAGCACGTCGCGATGCTTTGGTTTTCCCAATTACCGCGACATATTGTCGCGATTGGTTGGATTTTTCAATACATAAAAAAGTGATACCGACATAAAATGTTGCGATAGGTTAAATGGCATTCTTAAGGCCTGAAGAGTCTGGAAAGTAATTTATCGTGACACCGCAAATTAAACCGCATTTAAAGTTTATGAAAAGTGGCCAGGATTTGTTGCATTACCGACCCATTTCATTGACCTCCTCCGTGCGGATTAATGGAGAGAATGGTGAGCGCCCGTTTGGGATGGTATCTGGAGATAAAAACATTTTAATATACTCTCGGTGTGGTTTTAGGAAGAATCGTTGCACGACAGATCATCTTGTAACCCTTGGCACCGATATTCGTTCTGCTTTTGCAATGAAACGGCACCTCGGAGCAGTGTTGTGTTTACATAGAGGGGCTTCAGCAAACACTTCAAACGACACTGTTACTCGGATTCCTGAGAAACACGCTGAATGCCAGGGAGACGAGCACGAGGAATCCACGGCAGATTTCATAATCGGTCTGCGTGAGCGAGGGGTGCCAATGAATGTTTGCATGGCCATCGTTAAGGAGATGAAAACGTTTGGAAGACGAGTTGTGGAAGAATGCCAGAAGGTATCAAAAGATACTCAGAAACGAAATGATGATGATGCTTTGAAGGCATCTACTTTACTTTCGCTTTTGAGCGACATTGATTCTAGTCACAAATTGTATAAATATGTCAAACTGGAGCGAGGCTATGTGCCCCCGACCACTGTGGATCTTGGTACAAGTAGTCGGAACCAACGGCAAACCTACCAATATGTGCCACTGGGATCACAGCTGTCCTCCACGCTGGATGGCCAGTCCATCGGTCGAGTCAGGTGGGAATGGCAAGGCCGGACGGGTGTATGCAGATATATTTTTGATGGCACGGAGCATCGCTCTCGCGAGATGAAAATCAGCATAATATTTGCACTACGACGAGTTTGTGGTCTCCAATCCGGTTGGAAATAAAACAAGGAAGTTCTCAATAGGTGCAGCATATTTTACGATTGCGAACTTGAAGAATCGTTCCCAATTCAAGGATATCCATCTATGTATGCTGTTGCATGCATCATACGTCAAAAAATATGGATGGAATACGATACTTGAGCCACTTATAAAAAAATTGAACGTCTCGGAGGAAGAAGGAATTGAAGTAACCCTTTCGGATGGCTCTCGACGGAAGTGATGGGTTGCGTGCTGGAATTGGTGTCGGGGACAACAGTGCGATGCGTGACATGGCAGGCTACTACCAGGCGTTCCAGAACACCCAGCGTGTGTGCCGTCTTTGTTACGCGACAACTGCGAAAATTCAGACCGCATTCCATTCTGCATATGTCCAGTCACGCACACGGCGCAAGTATGAGGCTGTAATTGACGTAGTGGAAGACGAAGGATGCGGTCCAGCGGTGCAGCAGATGTTCGGGGCTGCAGATGTTCGGGGCAGCAGATGTTCGGGCTGCACCAAAGGTGTGCTTTAAATGAACTGTGTTCGTTCCACCGTGTTGCTGGCGTTCCTCTGGATGTTAGCCATGACATTTTCGAACAGTGAGTAGCAAAGCATGTAGTGGAACTGGTTTTGGGAGAGTGCATCGCTGCCAAGGTGACAGACATTAACGAGATCAGCAATGCGAGCACTGCCTTTGAATACCACGGAACGGACGGGAATAGACCACAGCCGTGCAGTAAGCGAGGTGGAAAAGTATCGGTCCATCAGACTTGCGCAGAGGTGTGGGCGCTTTTGCGTCTCATGCCCCTGATACTGACACAGGTCATTAGTCTGGATTGGTTCCAGATAGTGACCTGAAAGTGAAATGGGAGGTCATCACGTCGCTCATTATTATAGTACAAATTTTGATGGCCGTCACTTTGCGGGCAGCTGATGTGAACAGGCTCGAAGTCATGGTCGAAGGGTGGCCAGCGAATTTTCATCGCATATTGCCAAATTTCGTAATTAAGCCAAAGTTCCATTACCTGCTGCACTACGCCAGCTGTATTAGAATGCATGGGCCGCCCGTGAAATACTCGGCAAAGCACGCTGAGCTAAAAAAATACGTGACATGTTCTAAGAACGCCAAGAATGTGTGCAAGACGAGTGCTTGCTTGCTATCGAGCAAAGGCGTACCAGCTCGCCATCTGCAAGCGGGAGGAAAGACAGTCTGGGGATGGTGCACGCTCAGAGGGGAGCACTGTCCTGATGTGTGTATGTCTAGCAAGCCACAAGCATTCGGCAGGTGATGTACTCGAAGAGCGGCAACCCGTTCGGTTCATCAAGGTGTCGCACTTCAAGCAAGAAGATACATGGTATTCAGTTGTTGGCCATGAGCTTTTGCACGTGAAGTTCGATCCTCGGCTAGTGGCCCTTAGCGTCAGCATAGGACCACTCGTTCGTGTTCCTGGCAGTTCCCTGGTTCCAGTCCGTCCTGTGGGGATTTACAACTTACGCGGGCAAAGCTACCTCGTACACCATTGATCAGTGGCAACCGACCTGATCGACGATGGCGCCGGAAACTGCTGTATCTACTCCTGGTATACATGGGTATGATTTGGGCAGGGGCTCTACTAAGGGCCACCAACCGCGGAGGGGATATATATATATATATATATATATATATATATATATATATATATATATATATATGAAGGTGGTTACTTCAGAATGGAATGCACGTGCTTTCATAATTCATTCGTGTCCTTCAGTGAACATCTCAAATCTGCGTGATTCTGACGATTGCATTCTAGTGTTTTAGCACGCGGCCAGAAGGCCTCTCACATAACACACATCAGAGGGATGGATTCGGCAAAGGTGGGCGCGCCGCTGAATTTTGGTACTTGCGCCCGCGCCCCTGCGCCGGCGGCGATGCCCACCTGCGCCCGCGCCGCTGCGCCGCTATTTTTGGCCCCTGCAGTTGCGCCCCGCGCCGCTGCGCCGCTGCGCCGCGCGCCGCTATTAATTAAGTATGCCTATACAAAAATTATGTGCAGTGCCAAAGTTTCTACCTATTTAGCCAAAAAAAAAACAGTTTTAGGCTGTAAAAAAGTCATTGTTATTGAAAATACAACTTGTAATCGGCATCACAGTTACCTATATTCACATGCAAGATTAAACTATGGCCCGTGAGCTATATTGCTCGGCCGGCGGTAAACTTAGCCAGATTGGCCCCGCCCACTGAGTCTGAGTTTCTGTCTCTACTCATCCTTCTACTCAGTGTCCTCCTCCTCCTTGTCCTCCATGTTAGGCTCCAAGTACTTGTACCCCATAAGCTTCAGGTTGCCGCGGAGGAAGACCAGCTGCTCAAAGTTTCAGGCCGTCAGGGAGGCCCTTTTGGCCCTCAAGATGTCCCCGGCGACGCTGAACAGCCTCTCCACTTCAGCAGAGCTGGGGAGGGCAGTGTTGTATTTAATGAACATGTCCACCCAGGCCTCCCTGTGCTCCATGGGGAACATCTTGATGGTCATCTTGATATGTGCTTGCCGCGTCGGATTCTTAGGTAGTCTTTTATCGCTCGCTAAAGCTGGGCAGCGGCGCGGACAACGGCGCGGATTTTTTACTTGCGCCGCGCGCCGTTGCGCCGGTTTCTTGAGAATTCGCGCCGGCGCCGCTGCGCCGCCGGTTTTTAAGGTGCGCCGCCGGCGCAGCGGCGCAGCGGCGCAATTTGCATGCGCCGTGCCCACGTTTGGGATTCGGCCCCCGCCCCCTAAGGTCTCGGAAACTACTGAAGCTAGAAACTAAATGCATAACATTTGGAGGGTATATTACGGCTGTAGTGAACTCGCTTTAGTATAAAGTTCGTAACCCTAGGCCAATGCCTTCATGATCAAATGAGGTCGAGATTGGTCGCCGCACCACGCCGCCGCCGCCGCCGATCGGTCGCCGACGACGAAGCATGTGACCTTGAACGCTCGTCCGCCGGGCGGCCGGTCGGTTGGATTTGCACACCGGTAGTTTCTATATTGATCAACGAATTTCTATTTCGGTATCGGATGCGCTTATAGATGTTTAACAGAGTCACAATATTGTATTACAAAATTATAGTTCGTTGATGAGATATCGTCGAAGAACAGGAGGGGTGGGCAAATTCCACCTCCTCCCTCAGGTGCGCGTGTTAAGAAATGCATGCCTTGATTTGAGTCGCATTACCCTTATGAAAGCGAGAGCCGAAATGTAAGTACAATGAAACCGATGAGTTCATATTGAAGTTTGGGTCTCGCTCTCATTAACTTAGTACAAATGTCTCTATTGATTACGCCTGGTATCCTGGTCCAGAATACGGGACAATGGTGCCAATGCAGCATGCCTCTCACAGTCGTGCCAATGCAGCGTGCCTCTCACACTGGTGCCAATGCAGCGTGCCTCTCACAGTGGTGCCATCCATCACACGATTTTCGGAGAAATAAACTGCAATCAGCCAAGCGATATTGGCTTTGAAGCGAATGCTGCTTTTCAGCAAAATAAAGTCAACCTCATGCGCGAAAATCATCTGCGCCGAACCGCTTAGTCGCATTGACAGCATCATCAAAGGCTACGACAAAAGTGTCGCGTGTAAGCATTTTCCTGGCCGAATTGTTTCGTTGACATAGCACGTACCGTCCAGCCTTCGCCCACTCCTGCCTCAGCTGTCCATCCTGCGCTGAGGGGGAGACTGGTGCTGCGGGCAGCGTGAAGCACGCGCTGGCACTGCAGTGGTGCGCCGCACAACAGGAAAACGTCGCATTACCCGCTAGCAGCTGTAGCAAAAATGGCCTGTAGCGGACGTCAATGTCATGCAATGAGCCTCGCCGTCATTCAGGACGACCCGTCCGAGGAAAAATAACACGAGGCCAGTATATAATGCATCTAGTTTCGAGAAGTTGTTCAGTTGGAGCTTCTCCCCGCAGCCATGAAGTCGGTGAGTTACAACAGCCGTCTACTCGTCACCATAAATGCATCATTACCTTTACTCGGCAGTCACTGGGGAATTTGCTCTCATAGGACTGACTGTGGGTGACTGGCACCTGTCCCTTGTATCTTTGCATCCAATGCACAGAGTACGCCGATTCAAAGGCATTCGATAATTGATCGACTTTAATCGACAGAAAATATATTGTTGTTGTTGTTTTTTTGCTATGCCACTGGTGAGTGTCGCAGGTGGCAGGCGGTGTCGCAGATGCCAACACAACGATTGGACTGCCTTCGATAACTCATATTTGTTGACGCAAACGAGGTCATTAGGTAACATAAAACATCAGCTGTCGTTGAATACATACAGTGTGAACCTGTAATTGCCCATGTAAACACTTTCTGGCCTCGGGTCAAGTAAGGTCACTTGAGGGGAAGAGATGAAATTGACGTTTTGATTCAGCATACAGCACAATGCATTTTCTAGGACAGATTTTCGCAAGGATCTTGAGAAAAAAAACTGCCAAATGTTCGTATATGGTAGGAAATTTTCCATATCGGTATAACATGACATGACGCCTATGAAGTCACAGGTCATGTCAAGTGGAAATATTTAAGTAACTCCAAGACTACACATGTTCGCTGTAAACAGGGGCATTAGCGTAAGATATAACTTAGGTGCTGTTCGTTGCATGCATTAAATGTCAAAATTTATACAATCTGAACTCGTTGTCCTCGGGCCAAGTGAATTCATTTGGGGAGAAGATGCCAAATTGTCGTTTTGGTCCAGTGTGCAGTGCGTTGCATGCCCATAGGCCAATTTCTACGAGGAGCTCGAAAAACGGACCTGCACTTTCGTATATACCGTATAATACTCTCCCCCTCTCTCTCTCTCTCTCTCTCTCTCTCTCTCTCTCTCTCTCTCTCTCTCTCTCTCTCTCTCTCTCTCTCTCTCTCTCTCTCTCTCTCTCTCTCTCCCCCCATGCTGTGTGGTATCCACTATATCTTACTTGAGGTCACGCGGTAGACACTAACCTCTCTAGAATAATTACGGTTGAGTTGGCCTGTTAGTGTTAGATTGTGTCGGATGACAACAAGCAACCGCTTCAGGCGGCAAAAGCAGCACCTGCGTTCGAGTTTGTGATGTCATTATAACATGACCTGGCATTGTGCCTCAAAACGGATATTAGTATACTTGATCTATGATTATCTCGCATGTAAAGATGTTTTTGGTAACCGATGCATCGATTTTATAGCGACTGGAGCATCTTTTCTACTCCTACTAGGTTGTCATGATATTTGAATGAATTCAATAACATAAATAAATGATACATAATGGCATAGCTGAGGTCACATGGTAACAAATGATCTCGGGTACACCAAATACACCTGTATTGATCTGTTTGTATACATTGGTGAGATTGTATCTCAAAACAACAAGCAGGGGCGTCGATTTGTATACTTTTGCGGGGGCCATGGCCCCCCCAATGCTGATCTTGGCCACCCCAATGTTGATTTGGGCCCCCCCAATAACCCATGCTATTTGTATGCTGATAAAAAGCTAAAGGAAAAAAAAGAAGAAAAACACTGTGTTAGGTACATAGAAAACTTAGTTGATGTTAACCAGCACATTTTGTACTGAAAAAGAACAGATTTGGACTAGATAGTGGAGTGAGCAGGGGCGTCGATTTGTATCCTTTGTGGGGGCCGTCGCCCCACCAATGTTGATCTTGGCCCCCCAATGTTGATTTGCCCCCCCCAATAACCCATGCTATTTGTATGCTGATAAAAAGCTAAAGGAAAGAAAAGAAGAAAAACACTGTGTTAGGTACATAGAAAACTTAGTTGATGTTAACCAGCACATTTTGTACTGAAAGGAAACAGATTTGGACTAGATAGTGGAGAGAGCAGGGGCGTCGATTTGTATCCTTTTGTGGGGGCCGTGGCCCCACCAATGTTGATCTTGGACCCCCAATGTTGAATTGGGCCCCCCCAATAACCTATGCTATTTTATGCTGATAAGAAAGCTAGGGTAAAAGGAAAGAAAATTTTAAATTGAAAAACACCATGCTAGGTAAGTAGAAAATGCAGTTGATGTTAACCAGCACATTTTGTACTGAAAAGAAACAGATTTGGATTACATAGTGGGCTGACTCTCCACCTTTTGCTATGAAATTCAAAATTGAGTGCAAAAAAAAATAGCTGGATTTCCCTCCCCTGTGGAAGGACAACTAACATCATAAAATGTTAAGAATAGCTGATGCTAATGCATTTTAAACCAGATTGTTCAATAAACAAAAAATGTTCAGCCACAAAACAACAATTGCATTGTCATACTGATGTTTGTATACACCACCAATGGCAAAACCACATGCATATGGAGCTTGAATAAGGTTCATTCCATTCTCACTTTCCAGTCATTGTCAAACTTGCATACCAGTGAGTGAACCAGTGAACAACAATCAGTTATCATTGAGATTGTGGATATACAAACTAGAATTATCTTCAACAGCCCACCCATCACACCATCAGCTTGATATTTACCTGGTGCCTACCTAGGTACCTACATGCCCAGTGACAATGTGGATATTCTTTTACTTTCTGCCATAGCGTTGTTTACACTAGATATGTAACCGAATGTGCCGCATATCGGCAGGAAATGTCGCACTGTTCAAATATACCACTGGATATGGATGCAACGTTTTGATGACGTCACAAACAGTCAGAGTGTACTACTTATTCGCCCATCGGGAAACCGGACGATGTTGCAACATTACATATGACTCAGTGCAGCGTGAAACTGCCATGAGACCATCGCAGTGGCTTCAGATCATCAGAACCTCTTCAAATAGATCCATATGCATGCATTCAATTTTGATATGGGGAATCCAAGTCTCAAACTGAACCAACGAGAGCCATGTGTGAGCCAATCTGCCAGCTTATGACACCATGAAAGACAAAACTCAGCAATAAGCTGCATGGACACTGCATTATAATTGATATTCCTGAGCAATATGTACTAAGTTATGGCGCACATGACTTCCAAAGCAAACCTTAAAAGTTACACCAAAGTTAGCCTTCAAGCCTTGGTGACGTCACAGCTTTTTCCTCATATATTGCAGAAATTGGTAGCATCAGGCATGTTTCAATTTCGCTGCGCATGGGGAGGGGGAGGGGGATTTTTAGGCGTGCCGGACCATAAAGGTCATTTGCGCCGCCTCTAAAGCGAGTACGTTACATGCCTGTCTATAATAGCGAGTGTTTGCTATCAAGGTGCAGGCAGGTGAACATTTACGTTAAGGGAATTTTACTTTATAGTTTGTGTGATATTTTAGGTGCTGAAGGCGGGGCTGATATGGGGACATGTCTAAATGGTTTTACTTTTACTTTGCTCCTCCACAAAATAATTTGTAGTTTTGGTGGGGGTGGGGCTGCGCATGCGACGTGCGAAGCTTATGCATTGCCCATATAGTTTTGCACGTTACATGATTTTTTCTCGACAAAATGGAGGACTACCAGGGGGGGTCGATTTGTATCCTTTTGTGGGGATCATGGCCCCACCAATGTTGATCTTGGCCCCCGCAATGTTGATTCGGGCCCCCCCCCCAAATAACCTATGCTATTTTATGCTGATAAGAAAGCTAAAGGGAAACAATGAAAAATATCATGCTAACTAGAAAGATTGATGTTAACCAGCACATTTTGTACTGAATAGAAACAGATTTGGATTAGGTAGTGGACTGACTCTCCACCTTTTGCTGAAAAATGTAAAATTTTGTGCAAAAAAACAAACAAAATAGCAGTATTTGCCTCCACTGTGGAAGTACAGCTTACATCATAAAATGTTGAAATAAGCAATGCTGATGCATTTTAAACCAGATTGTCTGAAGAAAAAAATCCTCTAAGCAACTAAACAACAATTGCATGGTCATACTGAAGTTGGTACACACCACCAATGGCAAAACCACATGCATATGGGGCTTGAACATCATTAATTCCATTCTCAATTTCCAGTCATTGTCAAACTTCCATGCAAATCATGGTTATCATTGATATTGTGGATATACAAACTATAATTATATTCAGCAACCTACCCATCACACCATCAGCTTGATATTTACCAAGGTACCTACCTACCTACATACCCAATGACAATGTGCATTGATATTGATATGGGGCTACCCAATCTCAAACTAAACCAACAAAAGCCACGTTTGAGCCAATCTGCCAGCCTATGAAAACACGAGAGCAAAGTCAGCAAGAAGCCGTATAGACACCTCATTATAATTCATATTCCTGAAGAAAACAATGGTTAGTAAGCTATTGCCACACATGACTTCCTAAACAAACCCTAAAGAGTCATACAAGACCAGTGTCTGGTAGCGGCCAAGGCCTGTAGCGGCATTAAATGCCCCCCCACGATACTATTACCTTAGAAGGTACACCAAAATTCGCCTTCAAGATTTGGTGACGTCATAGCTTTTTCTCTTATATTGCAGATACTGGTAGCATCAGGCGTGTTTCAATTTCACTGCGCATGAGAGAGTTAGAGCATTTTTCAATTTTCAATTTTCAAAGTTTAAAGAACTTAACCAAGCCGAACCTAACCTATTTTAAGTTGCTGTTGAATAAAAAATGATTGGTAAACTTGCAGTTTAAGGTGATTTTTTGTTTGTTCTAATTTTTCTTCAGAATACCATGTTCATGACGGTGACTAAGACGATGGGACCACTTATTTTCGGTGCAAATATATTTAATTTTAATTTGAAAAAAATGACAAATTGTCTCACTGAAAAACTTAAACCAACCTACCCTAACCAATCCTAACCAATTTGTTTGCTTTATGGTGACAAATGTGTGTAAACACTTTTCTTGGTTGGTTGGTTAGTTATTTGGGCTTACGGCCGCATTGACTGCGTTGGTCATACAGCGCCCACAACACTTTCCTTGTTCCTTAAAGCACAATAATACCAAAATGTTTTTAAAAAACAAAAACAAACATGTTCAGACTTTTGTTTTCTTCAAAAGCAGCTTAGGTTAGGTTAGGTTGGGTTAGGTTTCTTTATTAAGGTTGAGAATTTTCAGAAAATAAATTAATTGACATTTTTATTTTGTTTATTTTTTTGTTCTCAAACGATAGGTTAGGCTAGGTTAGGTTAGGTTTTGTTGCATTAAAGAAAAAAAACATTTATGTTTATGTTATGTTACCGAACTCAAAGCCATTTTTGGTAATATTTTGCTCACAACCTGAAAAGTAAGCATTCACAAAGAAAATAAGTGGATCCAATCATCTTAGTCACCTTCATAAACATGGTATTCTGCAGAAAAGAAAATAAAAAATTTAAAGGAAAAAAAAAGAACACCTTAAACTGCAAGGTTACCAATTAATTCGAAATTTTGGGGGGAAACTTTTTTGGAAATTTTTGAAAAGTTTTCCCACTTGGAAAGCCTAAACTAACCCAACTTAGCCAAATCTAAGCCATTTGTTTGCTATATGGAATTAAATGTGTGTAAAAACTTGTCTTGTTACCACCTTAAAGCACAATAATACCGGTTTAGCTAGGTTAGGCTAGTTTAGATGCTGAACTTCGAAATAAAAAAAAAAAAATTCAAACATAAAATAAAATCGGAAATTTTCCTTCAAAAGGAGCTGACGTTAGGTTCGGTTAGGTTGGGTTCGGTTGTTCAATTTATAAAATTTTCGAAATGTACCTCGCTTCATTTTCGTTTCTATTTTTTTCTCCAAAGCAAGGGCGTCGATTTGTATCCTTTTGTGGGGACCATTGCTCCACCAATTTTGATCTTGGGCCCCCTCAATGTTGATTTGCCCCCCCAATAACATATGCTATTTTTATGCTGAGAAGAAAGTTAAAGAAAAAAAGAAGAAAAAAACACCATGCGACTTACGTAGCTTAGTTGATGCCAACCAGCACATTTTGTACTGAAATGAAACAGATTTGAATTGGATAGTGGATTGACTCTCCACCCTTTGCTGTAAAATTGACAACTTTGTGGAAAAAAAAACAAAGGAGTTGGATTTCCTTCCAATTTGCAAGCACGACTTACATCATAAAAGCAACCTTAATCCTTGGCAACGCGGTACATAGTTTATCGTCGCTTTACCGAGGCTTATTTACTGACGCACCCGAGCAGAAATCGGGCATATTCCAAATTCGGTGGAGAAATTCGGCGCAGCCTGGCAATCGCACTCGTGACGTCACGGCTGAGAACTATGGGCCTGTGGCGGCTGCAGAAGTGACAAACACCTGCTTGTAAGTTATATAAGGTCAAAGCCCATCACCAAATGTGTCTGGAGAGACTTGATAGACACTTGCGCGCAATAAATGCCACAAATCGTGGTGGGCGTTTCTCAGAACACCTAAATAAAAAATTCCAGTTACAAAAATTCCAGCGCCTAAAGTCTAAATTTGAGGTTGCAGTCGACAAATGTGACGGAGGTGAGACATTCTTGATGCAATTGCGCGCAGTGTTTAATCCGTAGCCCAATCTCATGTGACGTACTGATTCGTTTTTGTACTTTGCACTTTCTGATGTATCTGCATATTGGTGTGATTTTAAATAGTGAATAAATAGCCTGCTGCTATTTAATTCCCAAAGGAACAGTAGTTGAAGAAGTAGGCAGGTAAGCTTGAACAAGAACATCCAAATAAAAAATTCCAGTTACACAAATTCCAGCGTCTAAAGTCCAGTCCATGCCTTTTTCTGATTTGTGCTCAGGGTTTCCATTTTAATATCACATAACTATCACGTATGTCTTCAAGAAGGTCTGTTTTTAGTTTACTTTTATTAATATTTTCACTCCACTGCACCTGGTGCTTTTTCTGTCCTGGATTGGGGCACCTAGTGTTGCATTTCCGTCCAGGGGTTGGCACACCTTTTGGTAAATTTACAGCTTAAGGCAATTTCTGATTTCTTGATTTGTTTAATGCAATGTTTAAGAATTTGATGAACATGATGTTACTGCTCATTTTGGTAAAGTTGTGTTTTAAGGTGTTTTATGAATTCGTGGAATGTATCATTTCAATGCAATGTTTATGAATGTGACCCAAATTATGGGACCACTCATTTTCTATACAAATGCCTACATTTCAGGTTGCGAGCAAAATAACACCAAAAAGGCTTTGAATTAGGTTGCATAGGATAAGCTATTCTTTTTAAATAAAAAGAAATGCAACACAACCTAACCTAACCTAGCCTACCCTCCCTTTGGAGAAAAACAAAACCAAAACATCAAGTTGTAAAAATTTCAAGCAATGTATTTTTTTACAATAAAAAATGTAACCCAGCTTAACATGTTGAAATGTAAAAGAAAATAACATGTTGAAAGTACTATATTTTCAGGAATGGAATCCTGTGCTGATGATATTTTATGTAATAAATTTGCAAATCAGATCTACATCATTAGTGTTAATAAATATGAAAAATTCATAGAAATGCATACACCGGTTTGTGGACAAGAAGTTATTCTGATGATTTCTGATGTATTGGAACATGACAAATGTTTCATGATAGAAGCAGGCAAAGTTAAAGTACTTATATCTCAATAAATGGTCAGTTCACTAACAAGACAGCAAATTCACTCAAATAGCACTCAAAACACCAGGCGGCCCACTCTTTTTGCAAGTTTAAAATCGATGACAGTGCTTTCTTGTATCATGTTTAAAGCACATCGAGGAAATGTATTGCTGACACTTGTAAGGAACTGATGTGCAATCTGCAATCTACTCTCGATCGTGCAATCTGCGGAAAAAAACACGTTGAGCAGCCGCAGTGGCGTATTAAAGGGAAAAGTTCCCTCCCTAATGTCAGGCACCAATGAAATACTTTCACCCACCGTCATTACTATTCAGGTCTGCTGTGCTCTGATGCTCCATCAATGCCGGTGTGTTTTAGCCTGCATCTGATCGCTGAAGTATTTTTATTTAAGCCGGTGTGTGTTTGTTGGTGTGTGGAGTAAGGAGGAGGGTAACGGTGACGGTGACGGTGACGATAGATCCGAGCCCACTATATGGCACGGCAGTCGCATGCTATTACTCAGAGTTGTTATGTTGACATGTACTGAGCACTGCTCTTTTAATTATGTGACTTCACCAGTTATTGGACGATTTTCCCCGTTGGTGAGGATGCTGAATAAACATAAACATACACATCGTCGAATAAAAATCGGAATTTCTGAGATCCGAAAATATAGTGGGCTAAATCCGACGATTTTTTTTTTTTTTGGGGGGGGGGGGGTCTAGTGCGTTGGCACTTCGGCCCCCCCAATGTTTTTCAAAAATCGACACCCCTGACAACAAGTAACCGTGTGAGACGTTAAAAACAGCACCTTCGAACGACTTCATGATGTCATTAGTACATGACCTAAGACGATCTTGAGGCCAATTTTTACACAACGTACCCAAGGTGTTCATTTGAAGGGATTGATAGTTTTAACTTGTCTCAATTGGCTGTTGTACATTTTACTTCGTCATGTACCTTGCTGGAAGTAGTATCTGATGTTGAGCCAATTTAGTCAGGTGAAATTTGCCTTAGCAGATTAGCTTAATTGAGTAACTGGTCGCATGTGCACCGATCCTTTACGCATATTCTTTGTCTTCGCGCACCGGTGTGACCGTCTGAAAAATTAAATATCTAAGAATATATATCGTTGGTTTGTTTTGTTCTTTAACCCGTCCGCTGATCGTGAGCGGACGACCAGATCTCAGGATTTTCTTACATGTATGGCACATCAATTAAGCTTGACCAAAATCCTTCCCAGTAGGTAACATTTTCCCCATCAGGTGTGCATCAACATGCCACGAATTGTCGCAGTCGGATGATAATTCTGAAAAATACAACAAAAAGAACAGGTTCCCCACTGGCCGGCCGGCCCGCTCGTCGGCGAGGTTCCGGCCTCCTGACAATACCCTGCGTGTGAGGTGGCGGATCCAAGGGGACACAGGACGACACAGGGTAGCATGGACCGTCCATATTTTCCACATCAGTGGGCATGGTGATCGTCGCTGAGCATGGCAAGACCTCTGTACCAGCCACCTACCACGCTGGGCTTTTTCCAGATAACTGATGCTCCTCTCCTGAGCGTTAATCTGACAAGGCGCAAGCATTGCCTTTGATATGCTATTACCGCAGTACTGCTTTGCTTTTTTGTGTGTCAGCTCGCGGTTGCACCGACTCCGTGCGCTTCGCAAATTGCAGTGACACTAAACTTTCGCAGATTGCCGTGCTTCTCCTCTTGGCGACGGCTTTCCCCGGTCACCACAGTAGGAGACACCGACTACTCTACTACTCCGAAGGCATCGAACCTCCAGAGCCGCCCGAACCGAAGGAGCCGCCAGAACCCCCGGATCGTCCGGACCGTCCGGATCCCCCGGACCGTCCAGACCCCCCGGATCGTCCGGATCCTCCAGAACGCCCGGCGTGGTACACGCGGATGCGAGGTGGCAAGCGACCGGCGAACGCCGAGCTCCGTGACCACATCAGGACGGAGCTACTCGGCAGCTACAGAGAGCACCGCGCCACCTACCGGCAGAAGGAAGGCCGGGGCGAGCGGCCGCAGCCAGCTGCTGCCGCTCAGCCTGCTGGTGCGTCAGCGGCCCAAGCAGCGCCACCCTCCGCCCCGCCTGCCCATCAGAAGACTGACATCACGGAGGTGACATCACCCGCAGCATCCGGCCCGGTGAAGGCCGACAAGAAGGGTGGTGGTGGCGCCTCGCCGCCTTCCGCCCCGCCGACCGATCCGAAGATCAACATTGCAGAAGTCGAGATCAACGTCACAAAAGTCGCAGACGCTGGCAAAACACCAGCTGCCGACGGCACCACTTCCGGCAAATCCACGATCACTTCTGGAGCGAACGCACCGAAGGACGCCGAGGCTAAGAAGGGCGCGGCCGATGCCGCGCCGGCAGAAGCCAAAACCAGTAGCAACGCTGCCGCTGCTCCTGCTCAGCCCACAAAACCTGAAGTCAAGTCAACCGCCGCATTGTCAACCGACCAGCCGAAAGGAAGCGTCTCGGGCACCACAGAAGCTGCACATCCTTCCGATGCGCCGGCCGCAGAACCAGCCTCCACTGCGACGGCGAGTGGAACAGTCGTGCCGACTCCTGCTGAGAAGGGAGTCAAGAGCGCCAACAGCAGCCCGGTCTCTCCTCCGCCCGCCGACCCGAAGGTCAGCGCCACTTCAGGAGAAGGTCAAGCAGCGGAGCGTCCAAGCAAGGAGCTCATGGGGGATGTCGCGGTATCGGCGGGGCCGGGTGGCGGTGCAGTGGAGTCCTCGGCGGTATCGACGGAGCCGGGTGGCGGTGCAGTGGAGTCCGTGGCGGTATCGACGGAGCCGGGTGGCGAAGCAGTAGAGTACGCGGCGGTATCGGCGGGGCCGGGTGGCGGTGCAGTTGAGTCCGCGGCGGTATCGACGGGGCCGGGTGGCGGTGCAGTGGAGTCCGCGGCGGTATCGACGGGGCCGGGTGGCGGTGCAGTTGAGTCCGCGGCGGTATCGACGGGGCCGGGTGGCGGTGCAGTGGAGTCCGCGGTGGTATCGGCGGAGCCGGGTGGCGGTGCAGTGGAGTCCGCGGCGGTATCGGCGGAGCCGGGTGGCGGTGCAGTGGAGTCCGCGGTGGTATCGACGGGGCCGGGTGGCGGTGCAGTTGAGTCCGCGGCGGTATCGACGGGGCCGGGTGGCGGTGCAGTGGAGTCCGTGGCGGTATCGACGGAGCCGGGTGGCGAAGCAGTAGAGTACGCGGCGGTATCGGCGGGGCCGGGTGGCGGTGCAGTTGAGTCCGCGGCGGTATCGACGGGGCCGGGTGGCGGTGCAGTGGAGTCCGCGGTGGTATCGACGGGGCCGGGTGGCGGTGCAGTTGAGTCCGCGGCGGTATCGACGGGGCCGGGTGGCGGTGCAGTGGAGTCCGCGGTGGTATCGACGGGGCCGGGTGGCGGTGCAGTGGAGTCCGTGGCGGTATCGACGGAGCCGGGTGGCGGTGCGGTAGAGTCCGTGGTGACCGAGCCACCGGCAGAGGCGACAGCGGCCGCATCAGTTGACCCTGGTGGCACAGCTGACCCCAAGCCAAGTGCCACCACGGTGTAGGCGGCACCCGCTGAGATCTTCGACGGGTCAAGTGTTCAACCTCGCCACCAGCAAGCAAGCAATGGTGGCAGTCTGACCACTGCGGTTGTGTTGTTCCCGTGCTGATCCAAAGGGTTACTGGAGAGATATCCTCCCCGTTCTCTGTCGAAGACAAAGGCATCCTAACGGTTTCTCTCCCCGTAAAGATACTAATGACAACAGTTTCGGGTATCTGACTGCCCCAGAATTAACGTTTCCCGCAAGAGGCGCACCTCGGAGAGACATCCCATTGGGAATGCTCAACTACTTCTGGAGTTCAACAATTCCATGTCCATCTCTCCTCCTCCTCCTCCTCCTCCTCCTACCCCTCCTCCTCCTCTTTCTGTTCAATGTCCACCAGTCTCAAGCCAAAACATTTTCGGAATGGGTTCATCATGGCTTCAAAATGGACTCAGAATGGTTTAAGAATTAGTTCAAATGATTGACGTCCTCTCAGATATTGCCGCTTGTTCCGATTGACTGGCTGCACTGTCTTCTGACAATGCCTGGAAGCAATTCATCCATGTATGCGTACATTATTTCTCATGCTATTCAACGTTTCCATTCATAGCCAATGTCACAATGAAGTTGTGCTTATCACATTGATACAATGTTAGGCAAAGTAAGCTTATTTGATGTCGTCAAGGAACACACGCACATACGCATATATATATATATATATATATATATATATATATATATATATATATATATATATATATATATATATATATCTCTTATATATATATATATATCTCTCTCTCTCTCTCTCTCTCTCTCTTTATATATATATATATTTATATATATATATATATATATATATATATATATATATATATATATATATATATATATATACACAGCGCAAACAACATCGTGGACATACAGACAAAGGTGTTGTTGCAACAGTATAGCACCAATACAATCATGTTTTCCGTTTGATGAATGCGCCCCAATGCCAACCTGAATCACGACGGCAGGCTAGGCCATAAGACGCATCTGACGCGTCATAAATGAAACCAGACTATCCACGTTCTCGGTACCGGCGAATGGCAGAGAGCACAAGAACAGTTGTCAGTTTGGCCGACTCACAACTCGGCACAAGCGCGCAGCACCATATTTGCATTGGCGAATAGAAGCGTGTAACTTCGTGCTGATCGAATCATCAGCGCGTCGCGATTGGAGCGACACTCATTAAGGGTCTGGTGCGGAGTGTGCTGCGAAGCTAAGCCCCCTTTTGGGTTCATCTGTCCATTTTTTAGGGAGAATGCAATCCGCCGCTTCTCTCGCATATTAATCGGACTAACATAAATAATCGCACGGAAATGGTTGCAACAGATGTATACTCGGCCGGGGTTTTGAATAGCAGCATCGGACGTTTAACATTTAGTCACACCGATAGCATAGTTGGTTAGAGTGCTGAGTGCTGGCCTGCATTGGTCTCCCCTGTCCTGGCAAGACATGGTTCGAGTCGCTTCACGAGCTCCCGTAGCCCTCAGCCCCCGACTGGGAGGGTCAGGTGACAACTGGCCTGATGAGGCCAGAGACGAGCTACCGGAGCGGCCGTGTCGGTGCATTGACAGCACGTTAAACTCTCAGTCAACATTCTGCCGTTGAACTGGCATTCACGGATCAGGTAGCATGGAGTCAGTGCTTACGGAAGAAGCTCTGCTTTGCATAATGCACTGTTCCATAATGTCACCCCAGCAAGAATTCGTTCTAAAGAAGAACCTTAGGTTCCTTTACGACGCATTCAACCGCTAGGTCATGTAGCGTCGCCAACCTCTCACGCCGATTGGTCGCGGGTGGACTCGGTAAATGCCGTCGGCTGTGAGATTCGAACCCACAATCTTCCAATCAAGAGTCCGACGCTTTGGCAACTGAGCTACCGTGGCCACCAAGAATTCATTCTGAATTTGTCCTTTTCTCCATGAAAGTATTCAGTTCCGAACAAGCATGCATTCACCAACTTTGTCCCATCCATGTTTCACTACTCCCCGCATGGTTCGTACTTTCACTTCTCGCGTACTTCAGGCAGCATGCTCAGAGCGGTTGCCGTGTTAAGCTCACCATTACCTATCGTGCTAAGCTTGTCAGACATGCTGTGCGCGAGCTGGTGGGTTTGCGGCCACGGTAAGACCACGTGCGATGGCGGCACAGCTACCAGGTAGGATGCGTCGGCGGAATTACCGGCCTGCCTGTGGCCAGTCCAGCCACACTTTCTACACAGGAACTGAGACAAGGATGCTGCGGCGCCCGGTATTTCCACGCCACATTTCCCATCCTCCGCTATCCAAAGGCACCCGGCACACACCGCCGGCTCTGACGCGTACGGGTGCTGAAAACGACGACACAGGCCAGCCAGTATCATCATCATCATCAGCAGCAGCAGCAGCAGCAGCATCATCATCATCATCATCATCATCATCATCATCATCATCATCATCATCATCATCATCATCATCATCATCATCATCATCATCATCATCATCATCATCATCATCATCATCATCATCACCTTCAGCATCGTCGTCGTCGTCGTCATCATCATCATCTTTATCTTCACATTCATCTCGCTAGACACTGACTGCCACAGCCCGATGCTTCTATTGGCACTCGCAATCACGTTCAATGCACGTCAGGAACAGATCCAATGGGGCAGCGGCGATAGGGCGGCCGTCCTCCCCGCTCGGCACCCTGAAAGGTGCCCCAGATAAAGATGAGGCGCGACACAGGGTTGACATCGAAGGTCAAAGGTCGAGTGCACCTCGCCCTAACAACACAATTTGCAATCGAAAGCGCCACACCGAGTATAGAAGGCGACCCTGTGTCGGGCTACAGTGCGCTCTCCCCCCGCCCCCCTCCACACACACACACACCGCTAAAAAATTTAAGCCTATATGGCGCCGCTCTAGGTAAGAGGGTGCCTCCTCAATTTCTTCCGCCCTTAACGAAAGCATAGATATGTCAGTCATGCACACACAGAAACGCACGCAGGCACTGTCCAAGCATGCACACGTTCCGCGGTGAACGTGGGGACGGGGTGTTAGGTGATGGGATACACCTCTATTTCGGAGAACAGCAGCATAGTTGGAGATGTGGAGATGTGGAGATGCTCGCGACTGCATCGCCATCTTCAGCGGCCGTTCTTCACTCTGCCGGTTCTCAGGTGAGGGGCAGTTCGGCTTCGGCTGGCCGGCACACCGACTGACGTCATATCGCAGTGAGTGCGACAATCGCACGCCTCTGTGCCGCCGCAATGACGTCACAGCACGCCTTTGTACCGCCGCACGCTGCTCATCGAATGACGTCACAGCACGCTTCTGTGCCGCCGCACGCTGCTCATCGAATGACGTCACAGCACGCTTCTGTACCGCCGCATGCTGCTCATCGAATGACGTCACAGCACGCCTCTGTACCGCCGCACGCTGCTCATCGAATGACGTCATAGCACGCCTCTGTACCGCCGCACGCTGCTCATCGAATGACGTCACAGCACGCTTCTGTACCGCCGCACGCTGCTCATCGAATGACGTCACAGCACGCCTCTGTACCGCCGCACGCTGCTCATCGAATGACGTCACAGCACGCCTCTGTACCGCCGCACGCTGCTCATCGAATGACGTCACAGCACGCTTCTGTGCCGCCGCGTCACGCTTCTGTACCGCCGCACGCTGCTCATCGAATGACGTCACAGCACGTCTCTGTACCGCCGCACGCTGCTCATCGAATGACGTCACAGCACGGCTCTGTACCGCCGCACGCTGCTCATCGAATGACGTCACAGCACGCCTCTGTACCGCCGCACGCTGCTCATCGAATGACGTCACAGCACGCCTCTGTACCGCCGCACGCTGCTCATCGAATGACGTCACAGCACGCTTCTGTGCCGCCGCACGCTGCTCATCGAATGACGTCACAGCACGCTTCTGTACCGCCGCACGCTGCTCATCGAATGACGTCACAGCACGCCTCTGTACCGCCGCACGCTGCTCATCGAATGACGTCACAGCACGGCTCTGTACCGCCGCACGCTGCTCATCGAATGACGTCACAGCACGCCTCTGTACCGCCGCACGCTGCTCATCGAATGACGTCACAGCCGACGGTGAGACTTTGGTGCACAGAAGAGAAAAACACTGCATGTGATCGCGCTGACCGAATTAATCGTTCCCCGACTTCCTGAAGGCGTGATGACTTTTCATTTCGCGGATCTCCTGACCGACAAAAATGTCTTGCAAGAAATGTTAAATCGTGAAGTGCGACACACGTCAACAGTTGGGTGGCATTGCTGTAGGAAAAAAATATGTCACGGCGTCCACTGGCGAAGTGGTCTCGCTTGAAGGGAATGCTCGTTTTTCTTTGGGTAGCTTAACTATGAACACGATTTTCTGCAGATTACCTGACCAAAACATGAATGTAGAGAGATATTGAAAGACGATAATCAGAGACAAGATGACAATGTATGTTTACGCTTTGATGCATACCTGTGCCTGATAGGGTAAGAAGCTGCTATAGTGCACACGAAACATTTTTTGTTCCCGTGGCCAGCTCGCTTCTTTTATTCGGGCAAGAAAGGCATCAGTCGGAAGCCTGATGTAATGTGCACACGACCCATTACTTATCTTAGTTCAGATGCTTTAACATTTGATTTTTCGCGGAGAATGTAGAGTAACTCGCGCCGTACGTCAATGAAGCAGGCCTATCCGTATTACGCACATCCAGCTGCTTCAAATGCACACACAATGAGAAATTGCAGGGAATGGAACACATATCAGCAAAAGTGACACCTTTGTTGGCAACCATGTGGGAAACAGAATGTGCGCCATCGCATTGTGCAACACTGGCGAATTGCCACCTGATCATGGAGACACGGCTCCGGTATTGCATTAAGGTATTGCTCAATCACGACAAACATTGCATACGAAGCTGACCTAGGTTGTAGTCACGTCGGTGTACGGCACACAGGTCCATCCGATGCATGATCCTCACTGGATCCAGTCTTCACACGAGCGCCCCACCTCATGCGGCAACACGTCGGTGCACGGCACACAGGCCCATCCGATGCATGATCCTCACTGGATCCAGTCTTCACACGGGCGCCCCACCTCATGCAGCAACATATGCAACATATGCAACATATGCACTGTGCATCATCACGTGACTGCCAGACGGCCGCTCGCTACGGTTCTGAGTACTCGTCGCAATTTTTGGTGCCTTTTCCTGCACTCTGCCGGAACGTTTCTTTTTTGTTGTTGTTTTTTTTTTGCGCAGCCGTGTCCGAGAAATCCTCCCTTTTTACCACAATCGCTGTCTTGTTTTTCCTGTGCCATCACTGATGGTTCATCTCACCATCAGTCTCCACGGTGTGAATGCTGTCAGGCATAACGCCGGCGCCGGCTCACGTAGCGCCGGCGGACGTAGCGTCAGCGGACGCAGCGTCAGCGGACGTAGCGCCGGCGGACGCAGCGCCAGCGGACGTAGCGCCGGCGGACGTAGCGCCGGCGGACGTAGCGCCAGCGGACGTAGCGCCAGCGGACGTAGCGCCGGCGGACGTAGCGCCGGCGGACGCAGCGCCGGCGGACGTAGCGCCGGCGGACGTAGCGCCAGCGGACGTAGCGCCAGCGGACGTAGCGCCAGCGGACGTAGCGCCAGCGGACGTAGCGCCAGCGGACGTAGCGCCGGCGGACGTAGCGCCGGCGGACGCAGCGTCGGCGGACGCAGCGTCAGCGGACGGAGCGTCGGTGCCGCAAGGTGCCGCGTCGTTTCCGTCGGGTGCCGCGTCGGCGACGACGCTGGGAATCGTGTCAAACGCATGGCAACAGATTGGAACGGGGAAAAGTCGCCTCCCCGGAGATGTAAGAGGTCACGGGAACCATGTCTACTCCCCCCCCCCCCCTCTAGAAGTCCGTAATGACGCGAAATCCGAGGATAAACCGAGATGTAAAAGTGAGAGCGAAAAGGTCGGAATATCCACCAACCTCCCCCACGCCCCAAGTCGACCGGCAGGCCCATTCTTGGAGTCGCCACTGGTAGCTGCCTCTTTGAGCTTGGAGGAGACAATTTTTTGCAATTCTTAAGGACAAATTTCCACGTTTGGTGCTCTCCTGGAAAACGTCATCGCCTTTTTCTGCCTTGTCTCTGATTTGGGGAATTGAGGATTGGATGTCGCCCTCTGAGCCAATGTTGGCCCCCCGAAGGGGCACCACACCTCATTGCCAAAATCATAGATCCCTGAGTTACCGGACGTGAGGAGGAACACCGCCTGTCTATGTGTGCGGGGAGTGCGAAATAGGAGCACTACTCCCGTGCGTTAATGGAAAATGCAATGCCCTGAAAGCGCACACCCGACATCCAGCGCTCTCCCACTCAGCGCATGCATGCTCGGTAGCTCACAACCCTGCCTAAAGGGAACTGGCTTTCAAACGCGTCATCATATTCGTCGTTACACGTTACAGATTGACGAAAATATTGAGTAGCTAATACAGCTCAATAATGTTTTCAGTGATTTTGGCAACCAAAATTCAGCACTTGCCTTCGAAAACAAACTCTTATTTCTTCTATGTCAACAGAAGGCACAGCACACACACACACACACACACACACGCACACGCACACGCACACGCACACGCACACGCACACGCACACGCACACGCACACGCACACGCACACGCACACGCACACGCACACGCACACGCACACGCACACGCACACGCACACGCACACGCACACGCACACGCACACGCACACGCACACGCACACGCACACGCACGTGCACACGCACACGCACACGCACACACACACACACACACACACACACACACACACACACACACACACACATTTCTCCCTGCGGACCTCGTCAGACTTCTTATTTGTGCTGCGCGCATTCTTCCGGTACGACGTATGCGCCCTCGGTAATGAAAATAAAACTCGGCGTGCGCTTTTAGGATTTGTGCGTTATAGGAGCGTATTTCCCTACTGGTTTTGTTTAGCTTCCGCTTTGCCCACCACCGCGATCATCATTCAGAAGAGCTCTGCGCTCTTTCACAAGAGCATAAGGCAGCATGGAGCGGCTTATCAGCACTCATTTCGGGTTGAATTGGACTTTGGACGGATTGGCTACGGAACACAGAACAGCTTCGCCACAGCAGGAAGCCACTATGTTGTGCTTCGCCACAGCAGGAAGCCACTACGGACTTGTCGTGGATGGGCGGATTAAGCGACGCGGAACACCGCATCAACTCCGGTCGACCCTTCGGAGAGCTGGATACGATGTTTGTATATCAGTGAAACAAAAACAAATCAGAGTGACGCAACAAATCTGGGAGCACGAGACAGACGACAGCCGATATCACCTACACGGTGACAGGTTGATCGAACACAACAACAACAACACAACACAACAACAACATAACAACAACAACATAACAACAACAACATAACAACATAACAACAACACAACAACAACATGTGATAGCAGGAGTGTAGGAACGCAAGATCAGTTGGGGGGGGGGGAGCTCAGCCTAGGGTACCCCAAGTACCAATTTCTTCTCGGTTTTGGGCCACTATATTTTGCAATTTTGAAGAAACAAAAAACATTAATTTCATAAATATTATTTTCTTTTTTCCAGTTTTTCACGAAGTTAACCTATCCGGAGACAAAATAATCAGGAAATGGTTAATCGCAAAACTAATGCTGAATATGGAGAATACACTTTAGTGCCGAAACGACTTCTTCCCCTTTCGAGTCGCATTGTGCCTAAATTCATTATTGTTTTGATGATATTTATATGTGTTACTTTATATGCCCGTTGATAAAAACGGATTGCAAACGGTATGAAAAGAAACAACATATAACTGTCATAGCAAACTCCACATTGTGAGCAGTGCCAAATTGACCGGTGTGATTATCGACTTGAGAAACTTAGAATAGGATTTATTGTACTCGTTTAATTGATCAAAGAGGACAGCCACCCCGAATACTAAATACTACTAAGAAGAACCGCGAGAATATCGTCACAACTCGTTATAAATGTTTGCCAATCTTACACTTACCTAGGTTGAACACGAATAGCATGTTGTACTCGACATGTATGCAGCATTGCTTGGATTTTTCATGGGTTTAACTTCCAAAGTTTGGGGTGCTGGCTGCGAAGTTGGGGGAGCTGATCTGCAAGTTCGGGGGGGGGGCTGGAGTCCTCCCAACTGAATATGATCCTACACCCCTGTGTGATACAACAACAGCAATATAGCAACAGTCGGTTGGCAACGCCACACCTGGAAGGCCTATACGCATAGGCACCGTGGGTGAGGGATGGCCTATTATTTCATGACCCGGGCAAATAACGTGGCTATATTTTGACGACGGGGATGGAGAGAGAGGCATGTCATCGCTGTGTGGGTCTGAGATAGACAGGTGCATGGGAATAGCAGGAGTGCAGGACCTCCGTCTTTTTGTAGTAACTGGGCGGAAAATCTTCATCGAAAAAATAGAAGAACAACAATTCCTGGACTCATGAGACAAAATCACCACGGCCCGATATTTGTTCTCTTTAAATGGGTTAGGGACGGGAATAGGAGACGGTCACAGTCGTACCCATCGTCTCTAACTTGAAAATCGTTTCTGCATCCCATGGGGTTTGACCAATGGCCCCACTCGGAAGCTGAAGGTGATGTCGCTTTTCACTACGCCTATGCTTTCGCTCATCCAGAAGTCTATACATACAACTTTGTGGAACCTTGGAGGCAGGGGTGTTGTTTTATGTACTTTTGAGTGAGAAAGTGCCCTCTCAATGTTACCTCCCCCCCCCCCCCCACTCCAAATCCATTTTGGCCTGCCCATCGCCTTCGTGTATTCTTCCCCCTCCCCCACCCAATACTTTTAGGAAATCAACGCCCGTGCTTTGAGGTTGCACAAAGATCCAATTAGGAGAGGCGTGCTCGATTCACGTGGTTCAATTAATAGATTATCCTTAGCATGGGCGGTGCCACCAAGGAGAGGAGGGGACGTTCCACCTCCAAATGTTGCGAAGGTAAGCGTTGCACATAGAAGTTGCATGGAAAGAAAAGACCATAAACATAGACCAAAAAGACCATAAACTATCTAATCTCGTATTCCCCTTCACCCCTATCTAAAATCCGTGACGCCAGCGATACCCTTTAGATTTGGGAACCGACAGCGATATCTGCGGTAGCTCGAACTCATTACTATTGAAATTAAGCATACAAAGGTTCCATGAAAGAACCTTCGGAAGTTCATGAGCATATATGCATTACTTTGGAATTTGTGTAGCTGGTGATAACGCTGCACAAGTATTCCTTCATTTCGTTTTAATTAGTGGCGTGTTTCCCATCCCTGGATCACGCCAGCGAATGCCGCATAAGCGCGAAGTATTCACCCAAGATACCTTTACTAGAAGGTAGATCGAAGTTTTCCTTCAAGCCCGCATGACGTCATCGGAAGGTTTTTTAATATGGTATCAATATGGTTGCAGAAGACTTTTCTCAAATCATACGCAATGGTTACTTTTATTTTGCTTCCTCTACAAGCAAATATATTTATCTTCCGCTGACTTATTAATCTAAATCTATTAATCTTATTAATATTGTACTGTTCTTTCCAGTGAACATTTGTTCCGACACATATTTTTGTCATGCATAGGCAAGGTTGGATTTGTGCATTGTAATCTTGCATGTTGAGAGGAATATCTTGTAGTCATCCAGTATGGATAATATTTGTGTTCAAACCTTATGCATCGTAACTCAATTTACACCCCCTTTCGGTGAATTTTGAGCACTTTTACTTGATCACAGCAGCTCATTGTCAAACTTAGGAGGTAACTTAGGAGATTCAACCTCCAGATGAGAAAATAAGAAACAATTTTCTGGAGAGGATAGTGTTCTGGATTTTAAAAAATCCAGGAGCAGCCTATTTCTCCAAACATGTACCTAGGTACCTACCTACATTGACATACAACGGTCGTTGAAAACATAGCTTTTTCTAGGCCAGTTAGACCCAGGGCATGGTGCATTATTCCTTGATTAATTTTGCATGGATTATTGACAATACATGCATAATTGAACATTTATGTACAATACAATCATCATGCTATGAATGCCTTCCCGAAACTTACCATGAGTTGCAGTCTGATTTCCTGTAGTATGAATTCAGCATCTAGATATAATGTTTGAATGTAACACATCTCTGTTTCAGGTGTCATGCCTTACTGTGCAGTACCAGAGCATAGAGGTGGCACTGGGCAGACAACTTTAATAAAGAAGAAATATGATTACACCATTTTTATCAGGATTCTGCCTTAGCAAAATCTCTTAGCATACAATAAAGCACATCTAAGTTCTCAAATGTTGGGGAACCAAGAGTATGCTCCAAACATTTCAAAGACATTGATAAGAGAAGAAACCTAAAGAAAGAACTGCTCAACCCTGCCTATTTGCAGAGAAGCAAATGTCTCCTACCATCAGCTATTCCCACCATAATATTCCCACCAGCCAAAACCCTGGGTAATCCTGAAACTTTTTGTATTATTGATGTTTGCATCATTTGCAAGATTACTGTGTGTTTTTCCTGCTTCGTTTGCATGTTGGCAATGTTTTTCCTCCACCAGAGAAAAAGATGGATAGGCCTGGTTATGTTATGTCCTTTTCTTTCAAGATTTTGAAACTTTTCTTTGAGAAAATAGATTAGGCTAGCTAATTTTATGCTAGGTTACCTTGCAATTTCTAAAGCTTTAAATAATTAGTTATTGTATATGAACCAATTGAACCCCCCCCCCCCCCTTTTTGGTATTATTTCGCTTTACAGCCAATTTTTGTGCTTGTGGGTAAAAAATATGTTCGTTGTGCACTGAAATAACGATCACGATAAGACCCTCATGTCAAGCATTTACCAATAAGTTAGGGTCAAGGGTATAAGAAATAGATGATTTGGGTTAGATCTGCTCACTAAAATGGTGCATTTATGAGCTACATTTTTTTACAGAATGGACAAAGAATGATATCAGGTGACAAATGTATCCATTAGATACATTTACATTTGAACAAGTATTTTTATCCTATATAGTGAGCTGGATATAAAATATTTTAACCAGTTTTTAGATTTCTTCTGTTCTATCATAAAACTTAGTCTCGAATATAAGCATAATCCTTTTTGTGAAATAAATAGCATAGTTATTGTCAAAGGATCACATGTTCAACTTTATTGACGAAAAGTATCAAGTCTTTTGGAATGGCATTATATAGGTTTGGTTTAGGTGATTGGAGCACGATTGCTCGATGTCCTGACCTGTGTAATTTAATGATATGTCTCAAACTTAGTATGAAGGAGAGGTTATCATGAGATAACAAGTCAGTGATGCCTATATTTAGGTTGATTCTTTCCATCAACAATTATAGGATTTGTGTAACATGCCGCCACACGCCACGGTCTACACTGCGGAGTTGATGGCCATCAGCAAAACTCTTGCATACATCGAGGTTGACGACGATATTTTACATGTTATTTTGACTGATTCTCTGAGCAGTCTTGTGGTGTTGCACAGTTTTAACCAGCAACATGTCATCGTACGATACATTTTATCGCACCTTACTTCGCTGCATCGCATGGGAAAACAGGTCATATTTTGCTGGATTCCAGCACATGTCGGAATCCGTGATAACGAGCTGGCCGACAGGGCTGTAAGGCGTGCAGCACAAGCGCCCAGGAGTCGCGTTCTTCCACTTCCTGGCAGTGACTACTACCCAATTATCTCATCATTTATTCTCAGACAGTGGCAGGGCAAATGGGACCAAGTGGAATTCAACAAATTAAAGCAAATCAAACCATACTTAGCTCCGTGGCCCTCGTCCTTCAGCCAAACTAGAAGGGACGAGGTGGCCATCTGACGTCTCAGAATTGGTCACACTCTAGCAACACATAGGTATTTATTATGCGGGGACGACAGGCCGAAATGTGTTGGGTGTAATGCCGCGCTGACTGTGCACCATGTGCTGGTGGCGTGCCAAGCATACACAGAAGAACGTAGGCGTCACTTCGGATATGATGCAAATGCTCTGAGGTTGAAGGACTTATTGGGAGATTATTCACGATTTATGCACAATGGAGCAGTTTTGTGCTTCCTTGCGAACATGGGATTTGACGTAATATATGCACCTGCCTAACTAATTATTTGTTTCCCCAGATCTTATATCAAGCGCCTTAATAGCTACCGATGTTTTATATTCGTTTGTGAGTCTGACGCGTGCTTAGGCAGCCTTGTTATGGGTGCAATATAACCCAATGGGGTTGACGCACCCTAAAACCCCAATAATCATCATTAAAATGGCAAACATGCATAAGAAGTCCCTAGGCTATTTTTGATCACAATGTTGTTTTTCTGGTGTTTTCTGATTTGACACTCATTCCTTTGGAAAATGAAAACTTCCAAAGATATAAGCACTTTAAGTTCAAGTATTTCTATCTAAGAAATCAGTCCAAGAAAAAAATATCAAAAACATTGAAATAACTTTAAAAAAGAAAGACAAAAATTGACTACATATACCTGCCATCCCACCTCAACAACATATGGGAAGTGTAGGGGAGTAGGTTTTGGATGTAGTGTTGTATAATGCAAAATAACATACAATTATCAATGCAAATTAATGCAACCTAACCTTGCCTACTGATGTTGGACGGCCTAAAACCTACTGATGTTGAATCACTTAAACGCACTAATATTGGATTACTTAAAACCTTCGGATGTTGGATTGCCTAAATATGATTTTAAAATGTGATTTTCAAAACAAATTGCAGAGGACTGTCCACAATAGCCACTGCACGTGGAGGGCATGTATCGTGAAATAAATAAATAAATATATAAATAGGAAGACGTCAGCCTTCCACAGCCGCCGGCTGCCAGCGACCATCGTGCAGACAGCGGGTCAGGCGTGCACGGTCCAGTTCGCGGACCGCCGATAGGTCATTCACATAATGACCAGATCAGGTCGCGAGTGGTGCCGTTTCTGTATCCGTTCCCGAAGCCGTCCCCGTCGGCTCCTGCGACGTCATTTGCGCGAGGGGTATCTCAGCTGAGGCCACCATCAGTGGTAGCCTTACCCGCTGGCGTGTGTTCCCTTGCCGCCCCAGTTCAGTACATAGGATCAAGTTCAAGCCGCGCTGTGACAGAGACGGTCACCACGTGTGCGCCGACCACTCGTACATTACGGGTGCGATGCGAGTGATGAATGAACGCAGGCGAAGCTACAGGTGTAAGATTCTTATATTGTGAGTTCATCTTTGTTTTTTTTATCGCCAACCACAGTTGGCGATCCACGCAGGTAATCGTGTTGTTGCCGTTGTTACTTGGTTATGTTATAAGTTCGCGATACATTCGTACTTGAAATACGTATGCGCAAATACATGTGAAAATCGTACTAAGAACATATTCGCACTCAATATATTCGTATTCGAGGAGTTTTATGAACCACGCAAGCAGGACGCAAATCTGCATTTGGGTCGAATCAGTAACAGTTTTTATGCAATTTTCCAATTTGTGACTTGTATCCTCAATGACAGGTGCAGCCAGCTTCCTGGACGCAGACATAGCGAACAGATGTCATCAGCGGGTATGGACAAACATCCCCTGCCACACCAAATATTTTCACAATTTTCCACCAATATATACAGACTGCATATGCAACCACAAACCAAACCCGTGCATCCATTCATGTGTAGGCTTAACCGTAAGCATGCAAATAAAGGACATAATCATTTGTAATAATGTCTTGCGGCCCACTGGTGCAGATTGCTTTTGTACCTTTAATGCACCAGATATATATATATATATATATATATATATATATATATATATATATATATATATATATATATATTACGTGGGCTATATGGGGCCTCCTGTCGGTGGCGGATCCAGGGAGGGAAGCTGGGGCATATGCCCCCCCCCCCCCATGAAAGGTGGCGTCCCTTCGACCAGGAAAATGCGTCCCTCCGCGAAGGCTCGAGTGCACCCAAACACCCGCGAATTTTTCAGCCACAGGCGCCTCTCGGCAGGAAAGGCACCCCTCAAACTACTTTCGCGGTGGCGCCACTCCAAACACGTGTCCCCTCCCCAGATGACAATTCCTGGATCCGTCCCTGGCTCTTGTGGCAGTTATTGGTTTCCTGTGGCGGCTATGGGACCTCTTATGACGACAGAGGGCCTCCTATTGCGGTCTAGGGGCGGTCAGATCATTTCAGGCGGTCTTCTGTGGTTACTTTTCGGAAACTCTCCTGCCACTGAGGAAAAGAAGCAATGGCGCACTTACCTCCCCCCCCCCCCTGTCTGTCCTTTATTCCGCTCTTGAACGAGGGTGACAACTTGAACATATAAAACGAACGGTAGAGGGAGCCTACCAATATCGGGAAAAATCCCTTTATTTTGGAGGCACTTGATGGTCAGCCTGCCGGAAACGGCACATTGTTAGGCAGGAAGATTGTCACTGGGTCATTTAGGATACATTTTGCTGAAGCTGAAGAATAGGTCTTTCAATTGGTATACGTCAAAGTGATCTATATTGCCATAAAACATGCAAGAGAGCGTAGAGAAAAACGGTAAAATTGCGTGTAAACCAATGGTGAAGGGAAACCTTCAAGCCCGCTACCAAAGCCACTTCGTGGGGGCCCGTTTTCACCCTTCGTGTTCGGTGAATGAGCTGAGCCGAAATGCTGTCCGTGCGTTCAAACATGTGGACTTTCCTATTCAAGCAACCTCACAAGCTATCCTATCAGCATAGTAGCCAGCTGACTGCGATAAACACCAATAGTATGCACCGGAGCAGAGGGCGAAAGCATAACCAGTATTTCGTGGAGAGTGTAGTGGAAGTTCAGATCCAGTCGGTAGTTGACATTATATCCCACTACAAGGCCCTTGTAGTGGCGATGAATAAGTGAGAACATATGCTAAAAGTGTGCTTCAGTTGAATTTTCGCGCATATTAGTCATATATGCATTACTTGGGTGTTTAGACAACAATGTAAGCATTCAAACAGGTGTGGAGATCTGAAACGGGCAAAGGGTGTGAACCGGACGTCAACATTTTTGTTCCAGGATCCTGGAAATCTGACAAAAAGTCAACCCAACTCCTTTTGCTAAATGTATATTGGCGGAAAACGAAAACTTTTTTAAATCGAAGAATAGCCCGACCCAACAAACCATAGACAAATCCCTACGGCGACGAGCCTGAGCAGCGACCTCCACATGGGTGAAGCGACAATCGTTCTGTTGCCGTTTGCGTGTCGAAAATTATGCTTCGGTACTTTGCTCTCCATCCCCCAGACACAAATTCCTGATAACACTCCTGAATCGGATCCTCTGAAATGGAATACTTAATCGGCCGTCCTCCTCTGCTTCTGTGTACATGGGTGGCGTTGAGCGGTGACGTAAGAATATGTGGCAATCAGCTGACTAGCTGTCAGCTAACTGCCGTGTTAACGTAATATAATGTCTCCAGGTACTTGAAGATTTTCCGGTCGCACGCTGTGAGTAATGTGAAATTCAGCAAATAATCGTTTTGTGGTACCTGTTGACTTCTTCGCGCACGTCTACTACTGATGATATAGCTCAGGTTGGTGCGTCAACAATTATTTATTGGCATGAATTACATCTTGCTAGGTAGGTATCTTACCAGTCGTAGGGTAAATTTATAGTTTAAGGGAATTTCTAATTCCTTGGATTTTCTCATTTTAATGCAATGTTTGTGAGTGTGCTGAATATGATGCGAGCACTCATTTCCTCTATAAATACACACTTCTCAGTTTGGAGGCAAAATATCGCCCCAAATTGGGCTTGGAGTTGGGTAATTTAGTATGAATAATGTTCAAAATAAAGAAATAGATGTAACATAGCCTAATCTAACTTAGCCTAACATACCATGCAAGAAAGCAAATTATTTTTTGATGGAAAATTTCAAAATAATTTTTTCTTTCAAGCATTTTCAACTTAGAAAACCTAAAATGACCTAACCCAGGCTAGCCTGAAATGTTTTTGAAGAACAAAACATCATTTTCTTTCTTAAAAATTTTTTTTTTTTTCATGTAGGTACAACAAAAATCTAACCTAACATAATTTAACCAAACATAACCCCTTTGTGGGCATGCTTCATGGAGGTAAAATGTGTGTAAAACTTGTCTTATGGTTACCTTAAACTGCAATAATACCCTACATACCTAGGTAGGTAGGTATGTAGGTACCTAGTTGTTCAGGTAAATTTCCAGAAACAGGTAAAATGCGATTTTTTGGATTTTTTTTTTAATACTGTATTTTAACGTAAAAATAATGATGCGACCACTCATTTTCTCTGCAAATGATTATTTTTAAGTCAGCGACGGTTGATGACGTCATAATGATTTGATGACGTCATATGCATTAAGTCGGGGGAAGAAAAAAACCTAACCTCACCTAGACTAAGATAACGTAACATAATATATAAAATATATTATATCATAATATAATCTAACCTAACCTAACCGGAAAACCAGAATCGTCCGAAACAAATTTTTCTGCCATGATGTCATCAAATATATTAAAAATAAAATAATACAGCATCGCAAGAAATTTCCGGCCCTTGTCGACGGTTGCTGGCACGACGTGTTGTGAGTATTCATTCTCGGAGATAATGTCGAATTAAGGCAGAAACATAAGGTTTTCGATGACAAAGAGTATTAAATCGAGTGCATGAAGTGTTGAATGTCTTCTTTATCACGTCTGTGACACGCCAGGTACGGATAATTATACGCGATGTGCTATGTTTGCAGAGTGAAGATTATGGTCGTGTATTTGTTTGCCAACTGAAAAATAATTATTTGCGGAGAAAATGAGTGGTCGCATCATGATTTTTACATTAAAATACCTTTTATTCAAAAAGAAAAATCAAAAAAATTGCATTTTACCTAGATCTGGAATAATACCATTATTCAGGGTAATCTTCAAGTACTACCCCTCACACTTCCTTATATCAACAATGCATCTGAGTCACCGTCAGCTGACTGCCAGTCAGCTGTTGGTGACATCACTCGAACATACAGAGGGGAGGGTGTGCAGATACTATTTCATGATGGAAACCTAACCTGACCCTTATAAATATTCCTGGTGACGCCCTTGGATCATTCAGTGCACACAGCTGCGTGGTGTCGGTACATTTGAGTGACGTCACCAACAGCCGACTGGCAGTCAGCTGATGATGGCTTGGATGCATTGTTGAGATAGAGGAAGTGTGAGGGGTAATACTTGAAGAATACCGTTGTTCAGTACCTAAGCAGTGTTATGGAAAATGTATGTGTGTTGATATCATTGTTCATGTTTTTTGGGGCTCGTGACATTATGTTGAAATGTAGCATTCAGTAAATTGAAAATTTGGGGTAAATTGTGCTTCAAGGTGTTTTGTGGGGTTTAAAAAAACCAAAATGGCATGTATGAACATGATTCTAAAAATGCAACCACTAATTTTCATTGCTCATGCTTACTTTTCAAGGTGAACAATAATGTCATTGGCATGTTGTTATGGTTACCCAATGCTCGAAGTGGTTCTCATACCTTAATTTGTCAGAATACCACATTTATGAATGTGGTTCTGGCATTTCTCAGACATGGGGTCTTTTCCTGCACCCTCATCCGGGATAGGTTGAGTGTCCATTTCCTCTTCCGGCCTTTCCTGTGCCCCATCCAGAATTTGGTTACCCTCATCGAACCTCAACTGGATGGTAAAAACCTCATCCGGCCAGTCTGTGGTTGAGGAACGAATACACAAATCTGTCGCAACAGTGGCATTCAGCATGAAATAAGTTATTTAACCTGGCTTAGGTCAGGAGCACAGTCATTGGGTTGTACATGTTGCACTTTCTTTATTTTAGAGCTGTTTTAAAAAAAAGAAATCCAAGAGACATTGGATATGTGATGGATATGAGCAGTCACCCATGTTTTATGTTACCAACTACACTACTTTGTCTGAAGTGCACTTCGGGAGCATCCAATGCACCAGTGGAAATCGGAGCTGGCCGTCTCACATTTGATGGGTAAATTGTAGGTTCAGTCATGCATGTTAATTTCCATGCATTTCAGGGGGCATGCTTGCTGGTATGCATCCATGCTTTTTGTTTGCATCCCTGTATGTATCAGTGGCTGAAGTTGGAGCTCTGTGTGCTTTCCACATGGGAAGGTGGTTTCCCTCTGACGCATGGGCGTTTAATATTTATGAAAATTATTGGGGGGGGGGGGGAATATATGAAGGCAATGGCCAACTCCAAATGGATTGGAGGGTACACTCCCTATGGTCTAATGTTAGCAGTTAAATTTATTAGGTGAGGGCAAACCAGCATTAAATAGCACTTGCCCCCTCAAGAATATATAAAGCAACACCCTTGCTCAAATGGGTAGCTGTCAAGTACACCATACTACTTGAGTGCCCATCGCTAAACTGTCTTTTGTCCCAAGGTGCCCCCTCAGAGTAAAAGATGCTCATTCAGTATGCTCCAGTGCAGTCCCCTTCCCCAGCTTCATGAATATTATTCGGAACAAGAGTGTCAAGGGGCTTCCGCAACAGCACCCTTCCAAGGAAATTGCTCCCCTCAAAATGAGTACCTGCCTCCCCACCATTTCTGGATCCACCCTTGGAATAATTTTTTGTAAGCTCCTGAAGCAGCACAAGCCAACGTCATCCACTGTGTGTCAGCTTAGCGGTCAGAGTCGGAATCAGAAAACATAACTTGCAGAGTGCTTTATTCATCCTCCAATAGCTGCTGCACCATGTGATTCATTGGGCTTTCACAACAGCAAGTAAATATATCAATCAATACAGAATATAGGCGCTGTTACGTGCAAGATCGGAGCAAGTGACAGAGAATGCCACTGATTTGCACATATGCGCCAAATAGCACTACAACCTTCCCACTGCCAACAGCTGATTGAAGTACAAAACTCTACCAGTCATTCCTGTGCCTCAACCTGGAAGACCTCTACTGGCCAAAACTCAACCTATTATGGATGAGGCAGTGTGAACAGACCCATGCTTGGGGGGAAATTGAACACTCCATGCAGTTGAGCACATCTTCATGTTGAAAATGTTAGTTTCCACCTTTTTCCTCAGATATTGCACACAAACACTGCCAGTCACCAACCTGGGAACAGAATGGTGGAAGATGGATGCACTGCCATGATTTCAGAATATATTACAGTTACATTCAGCAACCAGTAATTTGAAATGTATGATAATTAAATAGGAAAACCTAACCTAAAATAACCCAACCTAATCCAGTCAAATTTAATCTAACCTGAACTGATATAATCTCATTGTATTTCTTGAACTTAACTAGCTGTAGTCACTAATTTTACTGATACGCTATGAAGAAGTACTATGAGAATTAATAATTAAAAGGGAAAACCTAACCTAACCTAGCCCAACATAATCAAATCTACTCTAGTCTAAACTCATATAAAATGATATAATGTGAAATCTGCAAGTAGTATCCAAGTGCTGACGTCATCTGTATGTCACATCCTGACAGGTGCCACCTGTGCCAGCCGCGTCAAGTTAGCGTTCATGTTCTTGTTGAATAACAAGCATGTGAGATATATGTGGTAAAGATGTGGAAACTAGGCATTTTTATATGAAAAAGTGTTCAATCCACTGCATGGAGTGTTGAATCTCCCTTTAATTGTGTCTGAGAAGCAGCAGGTGAGGGATGGATGAAGGATGGCACAAAGAACAGCAGTTCAGCACAGATGGTGCATTATAGGAATTATCACTATGATTAACTGGAGAGTAAGCACGAGCCCCAAAAACGAGTGGTCACATCTTCCGAGTCGCATTGACTAACATGTTATTCTGGAAGAAAATTCCCAAGATGCCTTAGAACACAAAAGTTCAAAATGTTGCAATCATCTTATTTTGCATTTGTCATACCTGGTGTCATAAAGTGATCAGACTTAATAAGAGCCACAAGGGCCCATCCAGGTTGAGTCTGTAAGAGGAAGATACCATAACCCTGGCAAAAAGACACTCATCAGCCATTACCCCAACCCATGCCACATCCCTAATTCCAAAGAATCCATCCACCAACATCCCACACACTCATCAATGTCTACCTACATTACCTATCCAGCCCCATACACTACACAAATTGAGCATGATATATATATATATATATATATATATATATATATATGTATGTATGTATGTATGTATGTATGTATGCAATATAATGTCTCCGCGATAATCCGAAAATTGTGAAATTCAGTATGCATATATATATACATATCATGTTCAATTCTAGCTCTGTTGTCAGCAATTGCATTTCACAGATTGATCATCAGTTGCAGGTAGGGTTGGATTTGTGCTTTGTAATCCTTTGTCACTTCAGCCCCCTCCCCCTTGTTGTCAGGTCTCCCTGTTGTCCCCATAGCCCTTTTTGGAAAGTAGCGTCTGCTGACAGTCCGAAATGTGTGGCTGTTCTGCTGTTTCATGCAAATACCAATATAGTTGTATGGGTGCTTGCATCAGTTAAACCTTCTTTTTGCTGTATGGTTCTTACTAATGTCATGCCAACAAGTAACGACATAAAAGCCAGCTGATAATTATCATAGTTATTTTTTTTAATCCTTGCTGCGATCTCACTCAGAAGTGTCTTTCCAGTTCACTTTGAACAGTTACATGCTACATGTGAACCAACAGTTATAAGACACCTGGCAACAAGTGGAAACCAGGAACCATTTGTGTATGTTTCGAGGAGTTAGTATCAAACAGGACCTGCTGGTGAAGTATATCACATTCGTTCCAAGCTTATTTGGGGGTATAGGACTTGGATGTAAATAGACTTCAAATGCTGTCTATTAAACATGCAGACAGAATGTCAGAGCTGTTACGTCAAATTGATATGCGAATTTGTATGCAAGTTTAGGCACAGTGCCAAATAACATTCCAAGCTATGAGTGACAAAAGTGCTAGTTGCATTCTGTACCATCTGCATTTGTACCATGTGCTTCATATGAGCCAGTAAGCTACGTTGATGCCTAACATCTGACGTGTGTGTGGATATCTTCCTTTTAAGTATCATTTTCTGCCACAATCTGCCAGTTTGGATGTGCTGATGTGAGGGGCGCATGCCTCTGTTTCAGGACCCCTGATCCCCTGCCAGTTTGGATGTGCTGATGTGACGGGTGCGTGCCTCTGCTTCAGGACCATGCCCCCGGTGGCGGACCCCTGATCCCCTGCCGGTTTGGATGTGCTGATGTGACGGGGGCGCGTGCCTCTGTTTCAGGACCATGCCCCCGGTGGCGGACCCGATCGGCGTGTATCTGCAGAGCTCGCTCTCCAAACATGGCAACAGCGAGGCCATGCTGCAGACCAAGCTGCAGGTACAGCAGCCGTGTCCGCTGCGGCTGGTGCGGACGCCTGGGTTCGGAGTTTTGCGTAGAAAATGACACCTGTCATCGATCTGTTTTACCTCGTGTGTGCAGGGTTTTGTCTTCCTGAGTTGAGTTTCGTGAAGCTTGGCAGCATTCGGCTGCAGTAACTATTACGGTTTCGTCATGCTAGATTACTGGTGGCTGTGCCATCACAAGGTTGGTAAATTCATGGCGCGTAATAGCCCGAGTAGTTGGCACGCTGTCGGCACCCATGCGCCACCACCACGCCAGTCATGCGTGTTCGCCTACCAATGTCATATTTTGCACGCACTTTTTCCTGTTGCTTTGTCCAATTGATTTGATGTCATGATGGGTTTTGCCGTCCTCCCTTGCTTCCCTGAACGCTGTGTAAAATGAATTTCGGGACACTGGTGTGTGCATGCTGTTGCGTGTGGTTATGACCTGATGATTTGCTTTTGGCATTCGATTTCTGAACGTATGCTGCAACATTTTTATTCATGGTAGCAGTGTACAGTATAATTTAACATGCTTGTTTTTGTATCGCACACTATCATCAGCCAACACAGTAGTTGTGTGAAAGCTGCACACTCCCGTGCTAAGCTGTGACTTGATGACATCAGATTAGTATTGTCATGCGTTGTCTGTAAGTTTCATGTGCTTGACATCCATAAATGTCCAATTTTCGACGCAATGCCACTGTGATGTGTGGTCAGCACGCTCCTACATCCGGGACCATCACCACGAGCGTGTCTTAGCCTTGAGACCATGACCGGACTGAATCCAGCCGCGACCTGACCCGACCTGACCTGACCTGACCTGACCTGACCTGGCCGTGCTGCAGGCGTCAGCCAAGCGGGCGCTGTTGAGCCGGGTGGAGTTTGACCCCGCCGAGCGGCAGCACAGTCAGCTGCTGCAGACGCTACAGAGCAAGTACATCGTGCTCGGCGAGAAGGACTGGGCTGCCTCTGGCACGTCGGCCGCCGCCAACGGCTCCGGTGAGGCCTGTAGGAAGGGGGGGGGTCTGTCCCTGCGTCAGACGTTCTGAGTGACGAGGTGTGGTTGTTCGTTTTACAGCGCATCTGCTGTTGGGTCACGTGACATCGCCGGTCTGTCGCGGCTGAGCGGTAGTGTTGGGTCACGTGACGTCGCCAGTCTGTGGCGGCTGAGCAGTAGTGTTGGGTCACGTGACGTCGCCAGTCTGTGGCGGCTGAGCAGTAGTGTTTGGTCACGTGACATCGCGGCTGAGCGGTAGTGTTTGGTCACGTGACATCGACAGTCTGTCGCGGCTGAGCAGTAGCCACTGTGGAGTCCAAACCCACAACCTTGTGCTTGAGAGACGGGCACCTTGCCCGTAGACTACTCGCCTCCTCTTGTTATTTGTGGTGGGTTAGAGACTGACTGATTTTTCAATACCCAGGGGATGGCAATATTGTTTCAGAACCTTGGGTCCAATTTTGAAGTATGTTGGTGTAAAGCGTTTGTTCGTGTTTTTGTATTGTAGTTTGTATAATTTGCGTCACAAATAGCTTGTCGGTCAAGCTGGGCGTTCTGGCACCTGAATATCCAGCATAGGCATAGGACTGGTGGGAAACAGTATATGCAGGATATTCAGGTGCCAGGATGATCAGTCTGACCGCCAAGCTATTTGTGACTCCAATTGTACCTAGATATGGTTGGAATCAGCATACCTATGCAGAATAGTCAGGTGCCAAGAGGTCTGTCAAGCTATGTGTGATGACAGTAGTGCATTATTGAACGTTTGCTATTTTGTTATCTGTTTGGTAATGAACATTCTGGGACTTATTTTATCTGACTATGTATGATGTGTTTTGGTTTTCCCAATCTTTCCTTGGTTTGCAGAGACTTAAAACAAAAGCAGTATCCAGTCAGCATTATACAATTTGCTGACTTTGCTGGGTTCAATAGTTCTGGATACCTGGGAAATACATGGTCCGGTTTGGTCAGGTCAGCAGTGAGGTCACCGGCAGTGTCTCTGGACTAGTCAGTGCGAGGAGGGAATTCCTTGGATTGATTGGTTACACCATGCATGTCCAATCTCGGCAATATATTTCTGACGAGTAATTCTGTCACCAACCGGCCGGAAGTACAGGGTTGTTTACTGCGCATGCTGCAATCAAAGCAGTGCTTGTCGAGGTGTTGTGATGTGAGTCTACTGGGGGTAATCTCCGAGTCAGCTCCGGTACGTCCACAGGGTTGGAAAACAGACTATTCCTGGGTCTTGGGCATCCAGCACATTATCCTCTCCTGAAATGTATCATCAGTTATCTCATTTGGAGGTTAAATAGTGCTGCGTCACGATGATGTAATCTGTGATACAGATTTCAAGATTCACTGAAAAGTGCAAACTGAGGTTCTGATGTCACAGGGGTGAAGATAATTATCCTCCCCATATTCAATCATCCAAACATTCTCTTTTCCTCATCCAGGATTTCAAAGTGCAAATCCAACCCTGCACGTCCACATCCATGTCCGTCACATATGTGACCACACCACACAAACGTCGACCCATTCACTCGATGTGGTGATTTAAGGTGTCTGGGAGGCGAGTGGTGTAGGGATGGGATGCACGTCTCTCAGCCCAAAGGCAGTGGGTTCGAACCTCGCGTGGCGCTGATTTTCGCCCGCAACCAAGCGGCGTGGGGGATTGACGACGCTGACCGCAGCAGTCGACTGGTATATTCTATAACCAGCCGGCCGGCCAGGCGACCGACCGGGAGCGCCTCGAGTACGGCGATGGCCGGTGACAAGCGTCGCTGCTGGAAATGCGTGACGTCAGTGACAACACTAGGCGTGTTGGTGTCCTTGAGCCGCGGCGGCGCGGTGGCGCCTGTCTGTGGCTAAAATATTGGGTTCTTGTTAGGTGTGCGATATCAAAAAGAGTACAGTGGGGTGTCGACATTGTCATGACAGTGTCATTCACAATTGTAAAGCTCCTGTAGATTCCATCAGATCGCTGTAGCATGTTTCTAACGGCATTCTTTTCGTCGTGTCTGAGGATAATTGTGTAGCAGATCGCGCTATTGGTAGTCACCGTATCTGGATGTGTATCACGAGATGTTTGTGTTTCACTGTACATAATAGTGAGCATGTGTATGCTAGTTCTGAAGTTGCGAACAACGCAGTTCTAAGCACGAAGCGCAGACTGCCTCAGCACGCATCCATAAGCAGGATGTCAAAATTTGATTGGAAACGATGTCGATTCAGTATTGGGTTAGTGCTGTGTTGCACCAATTTGACGGGGAATGCGCGCATGTCCAGGCGACGCCGGCGGCGCGTCGACGTCCAGCGGCCGCTCGCCGACGTCCGGCGGCCGCTCGCAGCCGCCGGTGCGGCTCAGCAAGAAGACGGACCTGCAGCTGGGCTGGGGCGCCGCCAGCTACCCCACCGGCGCCGGCATGGTCAACCTGGGCAACACGTGCTACCTCAACTCCAGCCTGCAGGTCGGTGCCGCCGGGCGACGTGCCACGAGACACGAGTGTAGAGAATATGGCGCGACAAGACGAATTTGGCGCGTCGAGCGGCCGATGTGGGCTCACTCGATGTGTGGTCTGGTGTGGCCTGTGGCTCAGCCATTGGCCTCCATGGACGCTGACTGGCCAGGCAATTTGTGCGTCCCGAAACTTGGATAATAACTACATCACGTGACATCTGTCGACCCGTATCTCTCCCATTGCTGACCTTTGTTAACCTGTGCTTTGCCTCGTCGACCTCTTCTGACCACAGAATATGTCCTGCTGACCGACGACCTGCCATGTCCGCCGGTTATGACCTCAGGTGTTGACCAGTGACCCACTTTGTGTGGCTGGTCACTTACTCTGCCCCCTCGTCTGACCTCACATGACCTGCCGGCCAGTGCCCTGCTCCGCGCGACGGGTCACCTGCCGTGCCGACCTCGCGAGACCTCCGATGGCCTGACCGTTGTCCCACTCTGTGCGACGGGTCACCTACAACGCCGACCTCACTTGACTTCCGATGACCCGACCGTTATCTCACTGCGACGCGTCGCAGTGAGTATCTACGGCGCCGACGTCGCATGACCTCGGATGACCTGACCGGGTGCCGGGCCGGGCGGTGACCGGCAGGCGCTGTTCCACGCGCCGGCGCTGGTCCGCTGGCTGCTGGAGGACGGCCGACACACGGCCCGCTGCGGCCAGGCCGGCCACGGCTCCGACCAGTGCATCGTCTGCTCGGTGGCGCGGACGCTGCGCGCCACGCACCAGCGCCAGGGCGGCGTCGTCAAGCCGATCCTCGTCTACTCCAAACTGAAGCGTCAGTATGGCCGTGGCGTGCGCGACACGCGGTCTGAACACCGCCGCGTCGGTGGCGCAGAGTTGATGTTGTGCCTCCGCCGCGTCGGTGGCGCAGAGTTGATGTGCCGCCGCCGCGTCGGTGGCGCAGAGTTGATGTGCCGCCGCCGCGTCGGTGGCGCAGAGTTGATGTTGTGCCGCCGCGTCGGTGGCGCAGAGTTGATGTTGTGCCGCCGCCGCGTCGGTGGCGCAGAGTTGATGTGCCGCCGCCGCGTCGGTGGCGCAGAGTTGATGTTGTGCCGCCGCGTCGGTGGCGCAGAGTTGATGTGCCGCCGCCGCGTCGGTGGCGCAGAGTTGATGTGCCGCCGCCGCGTCGGTGGCGCAGAGTTGATGTTGTGCCGCCGCGTCGGTGGCGCAGAGTTGATGTTGTGCCGCCGCCGCGTCGGTGGCACAGAGTTGATGTTGTGCCGCCGCCGCCTCGGTGGCACAGAGTTGATGTTGTGCCGCCGCGTCGGTGGCGCAGAGTTGATGTGCCGCCGCCGCGTCGGTGGCGCAGAGTTGATGTTGTGCCGCCGCCGCGTCGGTGGCGCAGAGTTGATGTTGTGCCGCCGCGTCGGTGGCGCAGAGTTGATGTTGTGCCGCCGCCGCGTCGGTGGCACAGAGTTGATGTTGTGCCGCCGCCGCGTCGGTGGCACAGAGTTGATGTTGTGCCGCCGCGTCGGTGGCGCAGAGTTGATGTTGTGCCGCCGCGTCGGTGGCGCAGAGTTGATGTTGTGCCGCCGCGTCGGTGGCACAGAGTTGATGTTGTGCCGCCGCGTCGGTGGCACAGAGTTGATGTTGTGCCGCCGCGTCGGTGGCGCAGAGTTGATGTTGTGCCGCCGCGTCAGGCCGTGGGAAACCATGTGTCGGAGGGGAAGCAACGCTGGGATTTTGAGCGAGATCAATTGAACTTTGGAAGGGCGAATTCGTCGTTTCGCTCGGCGTTTTATGGTTTCGCCGCGTCGTCTGATAGTGATCGCGTTTATTCACGAGGTATGAACGCGGGGAAACCAACATGAACAACTGCCCGCATGGAGAATCGGCATGGCGATGATGTGATATATATATATATATATATATATATATATATATGTATAATTTAAGTAGGTGCCATATGTATATAATGCACTGGCCGACACGTCGACACGCAGTGACTCCTGCTGTCTTGTCGCCTGCAGAGATCTGCAAGCACCTGATCCACGGCAGGCAGGAGGACGCGCACGAGTTTGTGCGCCACTTGCTGGACAGCATGCAGCGCTGCCACCTGCTGGCGATGCGCGCCACCAAGCTGGACAACCTCAGCAAGGAGACGACGCCGCTCAACCACCTGTTCGGCGGCTATCTTAAGACGCAGGGTGAGTGGGGGTGGGGGTGACGTGAGGGGATGGGAGGTGTGGTGTGGTGAAGAAAGGTCAGGCGAGGGAGGTGGGGTGAGTAGAGGAGAGGCGAGGTCGGGTGAGAGAACGGGATGTGGGGCGAGATGAGGGGAAGGGAGTTGCGGTGAGGCGTGGCAAGGTGAGGTTTATGGCGTGGTGTGGTGAGGAGAGGTCAGGCTAGGGGAGGTGGGGTGAGGAGAGGAGAGGTTGGGCGATGGAAGGTGAGATGGGGTGTGGTCAGGAGAGGTGAGGTAGGTCGGATGAGGCGAGGCGACGTGTGCTGTGTGCGTCACGGGATTACGAAAGCGGAAGTCTGAGGGTAACAATTATGTTCAGGTGGTTGTTGGGTGCAGCGGTAATTTCATACTCCTCACAATCCAACATTTTATGTTGGATTACGACTGGATGGCTCAGTGGCTGCACCGGCCGGTGAGGTTTATCCGAAAGCTGGCCGTTGGCATTCTTGTCGCTTTCCTGATTTCCAGGTGTGCGGTCCGGGGGGCGAGTAGTCTAGGGGCAAGTTGCCCGTCCCACAGTCGAGCGATTGTGGGTTCGAGTCTCACCTGTCGCTACTCTTCGCCCGCGACCAATCGGCGTGAGAGATTGGCGACGCTACACGACTCAACGGTCGGCGTGTCGTAAAACCAATGACCCCACCCACCACGTGTGCAGTCCTGTCATGCAGTCGGAATTACATCAGCTTCTGATGCAATGTCATCAGTGACCCGGGTTTTCAATGACCTGACAGCTATTGACCTGCCCGCATACATCACACAGGCAATGGGAAGTAATCCCGGGCATCCAGTGTCCTGATGTTGCGAGGCGTGCGGAACCTGTTCTAACCTCATGCCGCCGAAATTTTGACGTTCTGAATTGATTTCCACTAAGCTTAACGGCATACAACAGTGGTGACTCAGTCTTCGCCGTACTCTTGGAGCCGTACCGTCACAATCTTGCCGGCAGGGACGGTGTTATCGTCTTTTGCCCGCACTTTGTCCTGTCATACTGTCAATTTGTGTCCACGTCCGAGGTGATCGAGAGTTTTGATATCTCCCCGCCTGCTCTTCACTCTGGCAAACTAAATCCTCGGTCATTGCTGGCAGCTTGGCAGCCCCCTCCCCCGCTTACTGATTTGTAAGGTGGGCGTGACTGTCGAAGTCGACATTGCTGGGAACCGTAGAAGCTAAGTTTGTTCGGGTTGCACTGTAAGGGAATTGCTCTTCACCATATACAGTGCTCGTGGACTTCGGGATTTCCAGGTGCACAGGTAACCAGGGTTGGAAAATATGCTGTTTCTGAAGTTTTGGCATCCAGAACAACCACTCCGGTGGAATTATCCTCATGTTTTCTCATATGGATCCTAAATGGTGCCGTTTGACAATGAACTGCTCAGTATTCGTTAGAAAGTGCCAGCTGAGGTTCTGGTGTCACTGGTTTGAGAACAAAATATACCCTCTCCATTTTCGATCACACAAAGATTTTCCTCTCCACATCCAGGAGTACAAACCACAAATCCAACCCTGCGGGTAGCCAACATTTTGAGGGATTGTCGAGCCATGCCAGTACACCACACCGCATCGTGTCCGTCCTGTTGGGGAACTTGCCTGCCGGCGAGGCGCGCCTCGGTCACCGTCTGTGACGTCACTCTGTCTTGTGGCCGGTTTTGGTGCAGCGCGATCCGACCCGCCCCGGCCCGACTCGACCCGACCCGACCCGACCCGACCCGACCCGACCCGACCCGACCCGACCCGACCCGACCCGACCCGACCCGACCCGACCCGACCCGACCCGACCCGACCCGACCCGACCCGACCCGACCCGACCCGACCCGACCCGACCCGACCCGACCCGACCCGACCCGACCCGACCCGACCCGACCCGACCCGACCCGACCCGATCCGATCCGATCCGATCCGATCCGACCCGACCCGATCCGACCCGACCCGACCCGACCCGGCCCGGCCCGGCCCGGCCCGACCCGGCCCGACCCGACCCGACCCGACCGCGGTGTGTGATGCCGCCGTGACCTGTTTCAGTGACGTGTTTGACGTCGCCGTGACGTGTTTCAGTGACGTGCAGTGTGTGACGTCGCCGTGACCTGTTTAGTTCAGTGGTGACGCCGCCGTGACCTGTTTCAGTGACGTCGCCGTGACGTGTTTCAGTGACGTGCAGTGTGTGACGCCGCCGTGACGTGTTTCAGTGACGTGCAGTGTGTGACGTCGCCGTGACGTGTTTCAGTGACGTGCAGTGTGTGACGCCGCCGTGACGTGTTTCAGTGACGTGCGGTGTGTGACGCCGCCGAGACGTGTTTCAGTGACGTGCAGTGTGTGACGTCGCCGTGACGTGTTTCAGTGACGTGCAGTGTGTGACGTCGCCGTGACGTGTTTCAGTGACGTGCAGTGTGTGACGTCGCCGTGACCTGTTTCAGTGACGTGCAGTGTGTGACGTCGCCGTGACCTGTTTCAGTGACGTGTGTGACGCCGCCGTGACGTGTTTCAGTGACGTGCAGTGTGTGACGTCGCCGTGACGTGTTTCAGTGACGTGCAGTGTGTGACGCCGCCGTGACGTGTTTCAGTGACGTGCAGTGTGTGACGTCGCCGTGACGTGTTTCAGTGACGTGCAGTGTGTGACGCCGCCGTGACGTGTTTCAGTGACGTGCGGTGTGTGACGTCGCCGTGACGTGTTTCAGTGACGTGCAGTGTGTGACGCCGCCGTGACCTGTTTCAGTGACGTGCAGTGTGTGACGTCGCCGTGACCTGTTTCAGTGACGTGCAGTGTGTGACGTCGCCGTGACGTGTTTCAGTGACGTGCAGTGTGTGACGCCGCCGTGACGTGTTTCAGTGACGTGTTTGACGTCGCCGTGACCTGTTTCAGTGACGTGCAGTGTGTGACGTCGCCGTGACCTGTTTCAGTGACGTGCAGTGTGTGACGTCGCCGTGACGTGTTTCAGTGACGTGCAGTGTGTGACGCCGCCGTGACGTGTTTCAGTGACGTGCAGTGTGTGACGCCGCCGTGACGTGTTTCAGTGACGTGTTTGACGTCGCCGTGACGTGTTTCAGTGACGTGCAGTGTGTGACGTCGCCGTGACGTGTTTCAGTGACGTGCCGTGTGTGACGTCGCCGTGACGTGTTTCAGTGACGTGCAGTGTGTGACGCCGCCGTGACGTGTTTCAGTGACGTGTTTGACGTCGCCGTGACGTGTTTCAGTGACGTGCGGTGTGTGACGCCGCCGTGACGTGTTTCAGTGACGTGTTTGACGTCGCCGTGACGTGTTTCAGTGCCGTGTGTGACGTCGCCGTGACGTGTTTCAGTGACGTGCAGTGTGTGACGCCGCCGTGACGTGTTTCAGTGACGTGTGTGACGTCGCCGTGACGTGTTTCAGTGACGTGCAGTGTGTGACGCCGCCGTGACGTGTTTCAGTGCAGTGTTTGACGTCGCCGTGACGTGTTTCAGTGACGTGCGGTGTGTGACGCCGCCGTGACGTGTTTCAGTGACGTGCGGTGTGTGACGCCGCCGTGACGTGTTTCAGTGACTGGGTGTGCGGTGGTGACGCCGCCGTGACGTGTTTCAGTGACGTGCGGTGTGTGACGCCGCCGTGACGTGTTTCAGTGACGTGCGGTGTGTGACGCCGCCGTGACGTGTTTCAGTGACGTGCAGTGTGTGACGCCGCCGTGACGTGTTTCAGTGACGTGCGGTGTGTGACGCCGCCGTGACGTGTTTCAGTGACGTGCGGTGTGTGACGCCGCCGTGACGTGTTTCAGTGACGTGCAGTGTGTGACGCCGCCGTGACGTGTTTTAGTGAAGTGTGGGGTGTTGCTGTTTTTAGAGTGTGACGCCGCCGTGACGTGTTTCAGTGACGTGCAGTGTGTGACGCCGCCGTGACGTGTTTGCGTGACGTGACGTGGTGTGTGACGCCGCCGTGACGTGTTTCAGTGACGTGCGGTGTGTGACGCCGCCGTGACGTGTTTCAGTGACGTGCAGTGTGTGACGCCGCCGTGACGTGTTTCAGTGACGTGCAGTGTGTGACGCCGCCGTGACGTG
>JAOTOM010001291.1:0-64299 GCA_034440615.1 Ashinkailepas kermadecensis
ATTGATACGCCCAGTGAAATGTAAAATATGGAATTAAAATATATAGGGTAGTGAAATATGTTGCACTTGTTTAGCTTGATGTGAAAACGATACATATACTTCTCCACCAAACCAATTATCCAATTCCGAATATACGTAACCATCCAAAATAATCATTTTGAGAACAGGATATCTCCTGATTATCCCTTGATCGCAATAATTCCGTGCTGTCGTCTGGCAATGTGTAAACGCTGCGTGTTTGTCCGTGCCACGACCCAGGCCCAACACTGTGACCCGTCTGCTGCGCTGCTGGGTGGTGGCGGCCCCTGTGCGTCCATCACTATCACTGGTGACGCTGGTCCCATCGGCAGCCTGGAGCTGAACGGTCACCGACGGCGACTCACGTGGGAGGCCACGCCGCGCTCCATCCACGAGGGTGTGTCCAGCGCCATCATGAAGTCCGACTGCCTCGTGTTCGACACCAGCATCGCGCAGCTGTTCGCCGACAACGGCAACCTGGGCATCAACGTCACCATCTCCATGTGCTGAGTGGGCGGGCCCGCTGCTGGATCAGCGTGGCCATTTTCATGTGCTGAGTGGGCGGACTCGGTGCTGGCGGCGTTGTGCCGTTCGCCTTCGGAGGGGGGCGGCAGCCGCGCGGCTCGACTGTGATGTGTTCTCTTGTGATGGACGTCGGCCGCGTGCCGGTGCCTTGGCGCGCGCCTGCAGCCAGGTCTGGGTGGCTGCCAGGCCGGTCGTGACGGCTGGCGGACGACTGGACCCGGCCGATGGTGGACCCGGCCGTGTCGGCTGGGTCGGTGACTCGCCGGCACGGCGCCGAGTGCAGTACAAACGCAGTGCGGCGCCGGCGGACCGTCGCCGCGTCCGTCAACGTCTCGTGTGTCGGCCGCCGACCGGGCCGCAGTGACGGCTCGGTCGGCGGCGGTAGTGACTTGGGGAGGGAGGGCGTCGCGCATGCCCGCGGCTGGTGGCTGGCGGCAGGGCCAGCGAGCCGCCACCGCCACGTGCGCCATCGTCGCTGCAGGGCCTGCGGACCGTCCACGTCCGATGATCTGAACTGCGGCAGGACACCGCCTACGGCACACCACGTGCTGGCAGCCGTCGGACGGTACGTCCGCGTCGGATGATCTGAACTGCGGCAGGACTCCGACGACGTCACACCACGTGCTGGCGGCCGTCGCGGCCAGTGTTCGGTGGACCACGTCGCGCCCACCGTGCCTACCGACCTGCCGTCTGCCGAGTCTGTTACAGCCAGCACCCGCTCGCTTGACTGTTGGTCGCTCTCTGGGTCGGTCCCGGCGCATGGCCTGGTGTGGGGGCTGCAGTGGTGCTACTCCACTCCAATGTTCCCCAGCGCACCGACAGGCTGTGTCTGTGTGTGTGTGCGTGTGTGGGATTCTGCTTGTGGGTTTGGTGTTTCGTTGGGAATTCACGGCACGTGGTGCCGCTGTGTACACTGTATGGGTGGCGGGTGACTCATGGACGCTAATATTGTCGATGTTAACGTTGCCGTGAGCTGCCAACTTGCCATCACGTGCTGCCAACTGATCACTATAAACTACCGGTTGTCTGGAAAAATAAAGCGGCTGCCGACGAGCCCCACAAGCTGGAGTTATCATCTGGCTGCTGCGGGGTCTCCTATCTAGCTTGTGTTGGGGCGTGAGTTTGGCCACCCTGTACCGCCAGCTGTTTTGTTTCGCAACTGCCGTGCGGCGTCTAGTGGCGCGGTGACTCGAGTCTCATAGCGTCCCCATTGGTGGGCGTCGGTCGCCAGTGTGTGGGACGGTGCGGTGACTCGAGCCTCATGGCGTCTCCACTGGCGGTCGTCGGCCGCCAGTGTGGGCGGGACGGTGCGGTGACTCGAGCCTCATGGCGTCTCCACTGGCGGTCGTCGGCCGCCAGTGTGGGCGGGACGGTGCGGGACGGCTGACGCCGCTCTTCAGTCGCTCTCCGCATCTGTTGTCTCTGGTGGCCGCGTGGGGCCGCGCGCACCGGTCCGGCAGCCTAGTTAAATCCAATGTCCGAATATATGAGGTACCGAAACTGTGCGTGCGTCTGTGTGTATGCGTGTGTGTGTGAGAGAGAGAGTGACGGCGACGGCAGTCGGCCGCCTTGGCTCCCGCTGGAGAGCTCGCACGCGTCTGGCCAGTCGGCTTGCTGGCGGACCACACGATCCGAACACACCACCGACACCGGTCACGGTGTGGTGATCTCGTAACCAGTGACGAACACACCACCGACACCGGTCACGATGCGGTGATGTGACCAGTGACGAACACACCACCGACACCGGTCACGATGCGGTGATCTCGTGGCCAGTGACGAACACACCACCGACACCGGTCACGGTGTGGTGATCTCGTGACCAGTGACGAACACACCACCGACCGTCACGGTGTGGTTATCTCGTAACCAGTGACGAACACACCACCGACACCGGTCACGATGCGGTGATGTGACCAGTGACGAACACACCACAGACACCGGTCACGATGCGGTGATGTGACCAGTGACGAACACACCACCGACACCGGTCACGATGCGGTGATGTGACCAGTGACGAACACACCACCGACACCGGTCACGATGCGGTGATGTTGTGACCAGTGACGAACACACCACCGACACCGGTCACGATGCGGTGATCTCGTAACCAGTGACGAACACACCACCGACACCAGTCACGATGTGGTGATCTCGTAACCAGTGACGAACACACCACCGACACCAGTCACGATGCGGTGATCTCGTGACCAGTGACGAACACACCACCGATACCGGTCACGATGCGGTGATGTGACCAGTGACGAACACACCACCGACACCGGTCACGATGCGGTGATGTGACCAGTGACGAACACACCACCGACACCGGTCACGATGCGGTTATCTCGTGACCAGTGACGAACACACCACCGACACCGGTCACGATGCAGTGATGTCGTGACCAGTGACGAACACACCACCGACACCGGTCACGATGCGGTGATGGTGACCGGTGACGAACACGCCACCGACACCGGTCACGATGCGGTGATGGTGACCGGTGACGAACACACCACCGACACCGGTCACGATGCAGTGATGTCGTGACCAGTGACGCGCTGCTGCGACCATGGCTCACTGCAGTGTCACTGTTAGTCACTCCTCTAAGCTGTACTACTCGAAAACAACCTGACCAAGCCCATCCTGCCCAGTACTGAAGTTCATGAAATTCGTTAAGGTGCAGTCGTATTGTTGCAAAACAGAAGCGTCTCGCACGTGCTCCATTTCTCCTGTACCGAGATAAGACGCAGATGGCTACAAGATCATTTTTTCCCTTTGTGCTGAAAATTTGGTAAACTAGGCATAGGGAATCCGATACAACAAGAGTAAATATTAAATCACTCCTGGTTAAGCACCGCTTTTGCTGTGAAGTATGTGAAGTATGTTGCAAGTATGCTAGGTGAATGCTAGAGATGCCTGACAGTGGCAAACGCAATCTTGTCTTTTGTGTTATGGCGTGCCCTTCCGGTACAGGATGCATGAATCGTACGTCGACACGCCATCACAAGACACGACTCATTTGTCACCAGCGAACTTCAGGGTGGTAATGGTTCTGAATCCCTCATAAGTAATCCTTTTGACGTGGGGTGAGATTGGTGTGGTGCACCAGCAACTTCCTATGGATAATTATCGGTCAGGGTATGTCTTGGCGTAGTCTGCACATTCGTGCGAACTGCAAACTAGGCCGAAAAAGACACCAAGCCACCTGAAAACAACGAACAAACCAATTCCAACACTTGAAAGACAGTCGGCCCAAACCGTTAACTTTGGATGGCGCTATGCGGTTTGCTGCAAACTGAAGCTGAATGTTTATATACCATGATGCAATGTTATTCATGACATGTACGGCTAAAATATTTTAACGGTTAATGGATCAGCATGGCTGTAGTAGGATCACAAGAAAGCCAGTGTGATGAAATGATTACAAGCATAGAGCTATGTAACTTACGCCAGATTATAATGTATGCTGTAGAAAAGTATCCGGCGGGTAACAACATATTCTCCACGAAAAGATGGCATGTCGGACACCACACATCGCCACACACTACTTAAGCGTTGCGTTTACACCAGCTCATTGGACGTGATGGTGCATGGGTGCAGATCTGAACGCACTGCATACACGTGTATGCGATTGTAATGCCCGGGAAGCTAAACTAGGTCTGTACACTTGCTGTGTTCCTATGCACATCATGATCAAAAACTTAACCATTGACTACGTGGTCAACATGTAGTGGTCGAGAAGTGATTTGAAGTGATGGAGCGCAAGCAAAACTGCACGAGCTGACGCATGTGAGAAGCTAACAGACAAGGCTCGACCAGAACGAACGGGGCGAGGATGAGGGACACAACCCAACACAGCCACACGCAGGACACAGCGCTGCTCTGCGTGGCAGGTGACCGACGGGGGGCGGATCCGGCTGCTCGGCGGAGTCAGACGTGGCTGGACCTGGCACTGCAGGAGCGCGAGCTCGGCGGTGTCAGACGTGGCTGGACCTGGCACTGCAGGAGCGCGAGCTCGGCGGTGTCAGACGTGGCTGGACCTGGCACTGCAGGAGCGCGAGCTCGGCGGAGTCAGACGTGGCTGGACCTGGCACTGCAGGAGCGCGAGCTCGGCGGTGTCGGACGTGGCTGGACCTGGCACTGCAGGAGCGCGAGCTCGGCGGTGTCAGGCGTGGCTGGACCTGGCACTGCAGGAGCGCGAGCTCGGCGGTGTCAGGCGTGGCTGGACCTGGCACTGCAGGAGCGCGAGCTCGGCGGAGTCAGGCGTGGCTGGACCTGGCACTGCAGGAGCGCGAGCTCGGCGGAGTCAGGCGTGGCTGGACCTGGCACTGCAGGAGCGCGAGCTCGGCGGAGTCAGGCGTGGCTGGACCTGGCACTGCAGGAGCGCGAGCTCGGCGGTGTCAGGCGTGGCTGGACCTGGCACTGCAGGAGCGCGAGCTCGGCGGAGTCAGACGTGACTGGACCTGGCACTGCAGGAGCGCGAGCTCGGCGGAGTCAGGCGTGGCTGGACCTGGCACTGCAGGAGCGCGAGCTCGGCGGAGTCAGACGTGACTGGACCTGGCACTGCAGGAGCGCGAGCTCGGCGGTGTCAGGCGTGGCTGGACCTGGCACTGCAGGAGCGCGAGCTCGGCGGAGTCAGGCGTGGCTGGACCTGGCACTGCAGGAGCGCGAGCTCGGCGGAGTCAGGCGTGGCTGGACCTGGCACTGCAGGAGCGCGAGCTCGGCGGAGTCAGACGTGACTGGACCTGGCACTGCAGGAGCGCGAGCTCGGCGGAGTCAGGCGTGGCTGGACCTGGCACTGCAGGAGCGCGAGCTCGGCGGAGTCAGACGTGACTGGACCTGGCACTGCAGGAGCGCGAGCTCGGCGGTGTCAGGCGTGGCTGGACCTGGCACTGCAGTAGCGCGAGCTCGGCGGTATCAGACGTGGCTGGACCTGGCGCAGATTGCCAAGATGTCGCCGGCACTCTGCAGGAACGAGTGCGCCAGCAGGGAGTGCGCCTCCGCCCTGCTGTCCGGATCCACCTCCAGACAGGCGTCCAGGAACCCCTGTCGGCATGTCCACACACGTGACGCGGCCAGCCAGCTGGACGCCGACCAGTGTGGCGCTACACTTGGTCAGCGTCGTCCAGTCCCTGGTCCTGCACCAGCAGGGCGCCGCACAAACTCGGCTCCTCGGGGTACTTGAGCGTACCAATGGATACACGTCGTCGGTTTATGACGCGCTGACATTGTTCCAATGGAGTAACTGCAAGCGTCGCCCCCCCCACCATTGTGACGAACGGAACAGACATCAGCTTAAAATTAGCTTTAGCAATATCTTTATGGAAGTCGCATCGAAAATATGTACTACAGCCAACATGTCTGCTTAACCACATCTTCGTCGCGGAAAATGTGGTCAAGGGTTTCACTTGACGCTTTTTCATCCCATATCTGTGAGCGATCAAAATCCTACGTAATCTCTCCGCCAGCAAGGCGCGTTTCTGCGCTGGAACAAGTGGCGGATCCAGGAATTATCTTGAGGTGGGGAGTGCAATTTCCTCGGAGGGGCACTTTCCGCCGAAACAAATCGTTCAATCGGTGTGCGGGACATTCGAGCATACTGAACCATATCTTTTCGTCTCCAAGTTGTACTTTTCCTCTGAAAAGCGCGTTTTGGCTGAAAAATACGTTGAACGGGATCGAGCCTTCCTGAAAGAACGCCTTTTGTGGTCGGATGGGCACCAACCTTTCCAGGAGCACATGCCCTCCGTGCCCCCTGCATCCACTCCTGCCTGGAGGCGCAATGACGTTACATTTCCTTTGACGACGACCTGTTCCGGGTCATTATCGGCCGTCGTCACGAAGTGCGATGGTCGTGCTCTACTGACCCGGAGCACATCGGTGACTCTGAATTGAGCGTTCAGCGGCGGCTTGCCAATGGTGGCGATCAGGTAGAGCGCGCGCACCGGCGCCTCGTTCAGGTAGGGCGGCTCTCCAGTCAGCATCTCGATGGTCATGATGCCCAGCGACCAAATGTCCACCTTCTTGCCGTACCTTTTCCTGGTGACCACCTGACGGCGCGACAAGACATTACAGGTCGACTCCGAAGGTCCAGTGTGCTGAACTGCTGGGCGCCTACCGGGTAGGACAACCATATACGGTGGGCTTGTCCTGTCCGGTATGCGAGCATGCCAAGTTAATACTGGAGCTTGTCGTGACGGAACGAATCGAAGGCTACGGCAGCTCAGCTCATAGCCGCTGTGGAACCATTTTGTTTGTGTGTCCGACATGGGTGCAGGAGCAGAAAAAAATGGGCGGGGGAGGGGGCAAGCCAATTTGTAGGCTAATTCGTTCCAGTGAGAATCATAGGGTTAATGGCTACGATTGGAGAAGATGGGGAGGGGACATGTCCCTCTGAACCTCCCCCTCCAGTGGCACATGGAGAAAGTGCAAGATGTCCTCCATGACCAACCAGAGCCTTCCCATGTGTGTGCCAGCTAAGAGCCCGTCCACCTGCAGATCAGTCTGGTTCGGAGTTATAGTTATATTCTGGTAGTTATAGGTCGTAGTCCCTCAATTCAGGCTGTGCTTAATAACCGTCTTCCTTACCTGGGATACTTACCGAGAGGGTCGCCTGAGCGAAGACCCGCAGCTCAAGGGTAATTGACATGCTCGACCAAGGAACCATCGAGGGGTGTCATTGTGTGTACTTTTTGATGGTCTTCCAAATTTAACATGGATCCATAGGTGTAGAAGCGTGGGAACAGGGGATCTATAGCCCCTCTCCCTCCGCTTCTCTGGATCTCTACTTCCAGCCATAAGGAACAAAATTATACTGGTCCTGTTGTGCGTGTGTCGCATGTGCGGCGCGCGGGCCGTGGTTTATGGTTATGGCACCACGGACGCGCGACCCACTCCCGACTGTTCGCCCCGACAGGGTCAGTCGCGTCAGGACAAGCCTCGAGACAACAGCGTGTATAGCCGAACTGTGGACAGTGAATAAAGAGACCGTGATCATCAGTGCATCGCTAGCAGACAGTGAGGACTAAGCGGGCACCACCACATGGCGCGTCGGTAGTATGGATCCGGACGCTCTCACAGAAACACTCTCCCGCCTGACGGATCTGCTTACGGAGCAAGCCACAGCATCCGCCAGAAGAGGGGAACGGCTTCTGGCGCTGGCCGAATCGGCCACCCAGGCCAGACCGCAGTACAGCACGCTGACCGACTCCGGTGCCGGACGCACCGATGCCGCCGGTGCTGACCCTGGTCCAGCCACCCGCGGCACGAGACGGCTGGGTGCGACAGCAACGCCTGACTCCAGGCTGATGGAAGGTGCCAGCCTGCGCGAGTTCGCCTCTTGGCGGGACAAATTCGAGGGGTACGCCATTCTCACCGGTCTGTATGACCTCCCGCCGGCGAGACAAACCGCCGCCCTCGTCGCCCTGCTCGACGACCAATGGACGCGAACCCTACGTCACGGCCTGGATATTGACGTCTCCACGTCCGACATCCAGACCATCATCCGGGGCATGGAGCGTCATCTGCGTCGGCAGCGCAACGTTGTCCTGGACCGTCGAGAGTTCTTCCGCCGTCAGCAAGCGGACGGTGAGACATTTGATGAGTTTCTGATGGCTTTGCGCGAAATCGCCCAGTTTTGCGACTTCTGTCCGCATTGCACAGACTCGCAGCTTCGTGATCGCATCGTCACTGGGATCCGAGATGAGGACACCCTGCGTGCGCTTCTGAGCGAAAGTGATTTCACCCTGCAGTCAGCAGTCCACACCTGCCGTGCGCAAGAAAACGCCCGTCAGAACTCGGCTGCCATGACAAGCGGCCACGTCCAACCTGTGTCCGCATATCATCGGAACAGGACTGCCCGTGCCCGTCGGCCAGACTCCAGCCGCCCAGACACTCGTCGAAGGGACCCCAGCCGTTCAGACACCCGTCGGGCCGAATCGCATCCGACGCTGGACAGGTGTCCCGCTTGCGGTCACTATCCGCACGCCGATGAGCAGGCATGCCCTGCCCGGACGGCTACATGTCACCTGTGTCACCGTCGCGGCCATTTTCAGGCAATGTGTCGTCAACGTGGCGCGACATCCGGAACGCGCCCGCGCCGCAGCTCCAGACAAAGATACCGGGACTCGGGCCAGTATCGCGCGAACGTGTCCGACATCCGCGTTTATGGCCTGTCATCCCGCCGCTCACCCAGGATCAGGCTGTTTATGACCCATCATCATGGGGCCGGCTCAGCGCTCTGGACCCCTGACACCGGAGCGGAGACTTCCTGCATTGGCCTGGCGCAGGCTGCCGACCTGAACGTCGACATAAGTCGTTTGTCCCCGCCCGCGGACAAGCTATATGCAGCCGGTGGCAACGAGTTACAATGCTATGGGACTGTGCAGTGTGACCTGACCTTGGGTGTAATCACAGCGACAGTGACCGTGCACGTCATACAGGGCCTGGACAGCGCGCTGCTGTCCTGGCATGATTCAATCACTCTCGGAATTCTGCCACCGGACTTCCCCACTCAGGTGGCGAGCGTCGCCACCGGTGGGATGGAAACGGAAGCTGCGCCGCCTGGCCATGCGCTTCCTCGACGCGCGCAGTCACAGCCGCCGCCGCCGCGTAGCGGCAGCACTGTCCGACGAGACGGGCTGTCACCGCCGCCAGATGGCAGCACCTCTACGAGGACGCGAGAGGAGGCGCCGGTGCGCCCCCCGCGCCGAAGACAAGTCAGCACGAACCAGACGCTGGCATACAAGTCGGATGACCCAGTGACCTGCTCTGTTCGTGGGCCGCTTCCGACCTGGGACCCGGCTTTTGGGGAGCCTTCCCAGCAGCAACGAGCAGCTCACCTGGCGAAACTCAAAGACGCATTCCCACGCGTCTTCAGCACGGCCCCGCCTCTCCGTGAAATGGCTGGTGGCCCAGCACGCATCGAGCTGACGGACGACGCCCGTCCGCATGCTGTCACAGCAGCTCGGCCCATCCCCTTCGCGTGGCAGGATGATATCCGTCAGCAGTTGGATGAGCTCCTGGAGCAGGGTGTCATCACTCCCGTGGATTATCCCACGATTGGTGCCACCCCATCGTCCCAGTGGCGAAACGCACAGATCCTGCTGACAGCCATGGATCAGCAGTGCGCCTGACTGTCGACCTCACCCGCTTGAACAAGTACGTTCGACGTGGCGCCCACCCGCTGTGCACACCGCAGGAGGCGGTCTCCACCATCGGTGTCGGGGCGCGTTACTTCACGAAGCTGGACGCCCGATCAGGTTACTTTCAGGTGCCACTAGACTCCCGTGACCAGGACCTCACCTGCTTCATTACGCCGTGGGGTCGGTTCCGAATGCTACGACTGCCTCAAGGTCTCTCCGCCAGCGGAGACGAATATAACCGGCGAGGTGACCAAGCCCTCTCCGGCATCAGTCGTACGTGCAAAATCGTTGACGACGTGCTGGCACACGACTGCCAGTATGCAGAGCACCTGCAACACGTGATCCAAATCTTGGAGCGGTGTGACGCAGCCGGCATCACGCTGCACCCCGGCAAGCTGGTGTTTGCCGAGCCGTCGGTTAGCTACTGTGGCTACGATGTGACCACCGACGGCTACACAGTCGACCAGCGGAAGGTAAAGGCCATCGCTGAGTTCCCCACACCTGCCAATCTCACAGATCTGCGCAGTTTCATGGGACTGGTAAACCAACTGGGTGCCTTCTCGTCTGACACTGCGCTGGCGGCCGAGCCGCTGCGTGACCTGCGGCGGCCCCAGAACATATGGGTATGGACCGAGGCTCACACTCAGGCCTTCGAGGCAGTGAAAAGGATGCTCGTTTCACCCCCAGTGCTTGCGTACTTTGACCCGCGACGACCCACCGCCCTGCAGACCGACGCCTCTCGGTTGCACGGCCTTGGATACACCCTTCTCCAGCGTCACGACGAACAGTGGCGGCTGGTGTAATGCAGCTCACGATTCCTGTCGGCCACGGAATCACGATACGCCGTCATCGAGCTGGAGCTCCTTGCTGTGACCTGGGCCGTACGCAAGTGCCACCTGTTTTTGGCAGGCCTCCCGTCATTCGACGTTCTCACCGACCACCGCCCGCTGGTGCCCATCCTCAACCAGAAATCTCTGCCGGAGATCGACAATCCCCGACTGCGGCTCCTCCGCATGAAGCTCCTGGCGTATAGCTTCACGACAATCTGGCAGTCTGGCAAGCATCACTGCATCCCAGATGCTCTCTCCAGAGCCCCCGTGGATGACCCCACACCAGACGACGAGGAAGCCGAAGATGACGTGACTCATCAGCTCCACAGTCTCGTCGTGCGCTCAGTAACCCAGCTGGATCCAGACGGAGCCCGGGTGTCTCCCATCGAGGATGTCACGCTGACCCGCGTCCGCGCCGACGCCGAGTACGTGGCGTTGTGCGAGGCCGTGACAAACGGCTTCCCTGATCAGAGACGTGACCTGCCCGCTGCCCTGAGGCCATACTGGGGTGTGCGAGATCGCCTGGCCGTTGACGACGGCATCCTGGTATGTGGCCCTCGTCTGGTCATCCCCAGAAGCCTCAGAGCAGTGACTCTGCAGCTCCTGCACGACTCGCACCAAGGAGTCGAACGCACCCAGCGCCGCGCAGGCCAGTCTGTATACTGGGCCGGCATCGACCGCGATGTTGCCGACACCGTTGGCTCCTGTCAGGCATGCCGTGAACGGCTGCCTCGCCAGCAGCGAGAGCCACTGATGTCTGACCCCCGCCGAGCCGAGTCTTCGAGTCTGTGTCCACAGACTTCTTCAGTCACGCAGGCAAGACCTACCTGGTGTACGTCGATCGACTCTCCGGGTGGCCCGCAGTTGTGCACTGCGCCGGCGATGCCACCACCCGGGCTCTGATCCGACACCTGCGGGAAATCTTCGCCTCCACTGGTGTTCCCTGCGTGCTCCGCAGTGACGGTGGCCCGCAATACACTGCCCATCTCACCAGAGACTTCCTATGGCGCTGGGGCGTGACACATCGCATGTCTACCCCACACTACCCCCAGTCTAATGGCCACGCTGAGGCGGCCGTCAAACTCGTGAAGAGACTGGTGCAGAAAGTGACTGTAGCGGGTGACCTTGACTGTGATGCGTTCGCTCGTGGGCTGCTGGAACTTCGCAACACCCCGCGAGCGGACCACCGGTCACCGGCTCAAATCCGCTACGGCCGTCCTCTGCGCTCAGCGGTCCCCATTCACCACCGTGCTTTCGCACCTGAGTGGCAGCGAGCCGCTAACGATTGTGACGCCCGCGCCGACTCGCTTCGGCAGGCGGCCCGTGACCGCTATGACCGAGCGGCTATGCCACTGCCCAGCCTGCGCGTTGGGACCCACGTGTCCCTTCAGGGCCCCTCGACCGGATTATGGGACCGGCAAGGCACTGTCGTAGGTGTAGGCCGACGGCGTGACTTCTTAGTGAAGCTCCCCAGTGGCCGCATATATTGGCACAACCGCCGCTTCCTGCGCCCATTCCGCCCGCTCGTGTCCGTGTGCACACCGCCGTGTCTGTCCGCGCCGCCCAGTCAGGCCGCGCCGACCCGCCCATCGCGCACTGTTCGTTTTTCGGACGAGTTGACCGACCGACGGTCACCGCCCCCACAGCCACCGACCCGTCCGGTCCCCCGTCGCAGTGGCAGACGCTCTCACCGCCCCGCTCGCCTCCAAATCGACCCCAGCCTTCCCTCTTACGGGTAAGCATTCACGCACCCGCCGGTACGGTGTACATATTGTGACGCATTGTGCTGTAGCCCGAGCTGTGGCGGCAGGGTGTTAGGAGTCGACACCAACAGCCTGCCGTCGTCGTCGACTCGGAGGGGAGGTGGGAATGTGGTGTAGTCGTTGGGATATAGTCTTGAACCTGACCGTGAACTTGGAGGGGAGGTGTTGTGCGTGTGTCGCATGTGCGGCGCGCGGGCCGTGGTTTATGGTTATGGCACCACGGACGCGCGACCCACTCCCGACTGTTCGCCCCGACAGGGCCAGTCGCGTCAGGACAAGCCTCGAGACAACAGCGTGTATAGCCGAACCGTGGACAGTGAATAAAGAGACCGCGATCATCAGTGCATCGCTAGCAGACAGTGAGGACTAAGCGTGCACCACCACAGGTCCCTGCACTTTCACAAGTTTGTATACACCCCTATCTTCCTGAACCGGAGGGATTCCATTTACCAGTCAGGGGCTCCGCTTTCCATACAGAGAGAGAGGGAGAGAGAGAGAAAGGAGAGAGAGAGAGAGAGAGAGAGAGAGAGAGAGAGAGAGAGAGAGAGAGAGAGAGAGAGAGAGAGAGAGAGAGAGAGAGAGAGAGAGAGAGAGAGAGAGAGAGAGAGAGAGAGAGAGAGAGAGAGAGAGAGAGAGAGAGAGAGATAGAGAGAGAGAGAGAGAGGGAGGACATGCTCCCAGTGTCCTCCTTGCATCCACCCTTGTTTCAGATTCAGTCACGAACCGCGGGGCACACTCACCTCGGGTGCAATCCAGTAGGGAGTGCCGACCATGGTCTGACCTAGCCTGTATCCGCCCCTGGTCCATGCTGTGCCGCGGGCCACACTCACCTTGGGGGCCATCCAGTAGGGAGTGCCGACCATGGTCTGACCTAGCCTGTATCCGCCCCTGGTCCATGCTGTGCCGCGGGCCACACTCACCTCGGGGGCCATCCAGTAGGGAGTGCCGACCATGGTCTGACCTAGCCTCTATCCGCCCCTGGTCCATGCTGTGCCGCGGGCCACACTCACCTCGGGGGCCATCCAGTAGGGAGTGCCGACCATGGTCTGACCTCGCCTGTATCCGCCCCTGGTCCATGCTGTGCCGCGGGCCACACTCACCTCGGGGGCCATCCAGTAGGGAGTGCCGACCATGGTCTGACCTCGCCTGTATCCGCCCCTGGTCCATGCTGTGCCGCGGGCCACACTCACCTCGGGGGCCATCCAGTAGGGAGTGCCGACCATGGTCTGACGGCGCTCGTCACCCTGCACGTTGGCGCAGAAGCCGAAGTCGGTGATCTTGACGGTGCCGTCACGGCCGAGCAGCACGTTGTCGGACTTGATGTCGCGATGGATGATGCCCTGGCGCGCGGCGTCAGTCAGCTGGTGGGCTGCGACCGACCTCTCCGCATAGCCGACGTGACACCGATCGTGACTCACGGGTACGGCACGGCACCAGTTGATCACGTGATCAAGAACGCAGTGGTCTCAGTCAAGGGGTGTGTCTGTGCTGCCTCCACTAGCGGATCCAGGGAGGGGCCATTCCGGCCATGCCCCCCCGAAGCGCTTAAGGGGGGGCATAATGTTTTTTTTTACCCCCCTCCCTAAACCAACAGAAGTGAACTAAGTTAAAATGCAGCAACCTTTGCCGAGGTTAAAAAATAGCGTCCGAATGAAAGAATCTCCAATTTTAAAGGCTTTTTTAATAATTGTTTGGAGGCCATTATGGTAGCATAGTAAATTATGACACACATCGATGGTTCCATGCTGCTCAAGTTCTGCTTGCAGCCAGAGTTGACAAAATCGGATCCACCAGTATGTACACGTGCACGAACGTTGACGTGGTACAAGACGTTGAACGCGAACGTGAACGTTTTGGTAAACAAGAACAAAAATCCGGTAACTTAGAAACGGTGCAGCTAAGCTATGGCCCCTACACAGGAAATTATGTTGTCATTAATTATTATTTTTAAAAAATTGGCCCCTTTGCCAAATAGTTGTCAAAATCCGGTGCTTTTAACCAAAAATAATGGGAGAATGTGCACCCTCCAAATCCGTTCGACCCCTCCCCGACGCAATTCCTAGGTACGCCACTGGGGGAGGGGGAGGGGGGCTGAGGCCGAAAACCGAAAGTTCCCCCCCCAACCGGTGGGCTAGATCCGCCAGTGGCTGCCTCCACCTGACTGGTGCAGGACGTCATCACCCGCGTCGCCATCCCACATCAGCGTACGCGGGCAATTATAGTTGTGCGGGAGACGGCGGAGTCTCGAGCCTCTCTTTCGCCGACGAGGCTGTTACCGCCAGAACAGCTCGTGCCTTCCGGGCACCAGCAGTGCCAATCTGGGTTGTCGGGAGGCAGTGCAGCATTTCTACAGGCCTTGTATTATCAGAGGGAGGCGACCCAAGAGGAATGCATGCGGCGTGGGCTAATTCGAATAACGAAGTGCCGTTGAACTAGTGGCCCTCAAAGAGCCGAACACCGACCAGCTGAAGTGGGTACACTCTTGTTGAAATGGACGCACGTTTCTGACAGTGAGCTCAGTCACCCCGCTCACCCTGCCGTGCAAGAAATCGAGACCTCGTAGTACGCCCTGACAGACGGTGGCGATCTGCGGCTCGTGCAGGGTGGTCTCCAACACGACCGCAGTGAGGTCTCCACCATCCAGCAACTCCATCACCACCTAGAACACGCAGGTGCATGGCATGATAACCAGGACGAGTTTACAGTGGGCAAAGGGCATAGGCCAGCACGCTGTCGCCAGCTCGAGTGGGGCGGGGTCGTGCTGTCACGCATCCTACAACAGTAGCTTGATGCGGACAGGCTGCCACAGTAGCTTGATGCGGACAGGCTGCAGCAGTAGCTTGATGCGGACAGGCTGCAGCAGAAGCTTGATGCGGACAGGCTGCAGCAGTAGCTTGATGCGGACAGGCTGCAGCAGTAGCTTGATGCGGACAAGCTGCAACAGTAGCTTGATGCGGACAAGCTGCAACAGTAGCTTGATGCGGACAGGCTGCCACAGTAGCTTGATGCGGACAGGCTGCCACAGTAGCTTGATGCGGACAGGCTGCCACAGTAGCTTGATGCGGACAGGCTGCCACAGTAGCTTGATGCGGACAGGCTGCCACAGTAGCTTGATGCGGACAGGCTGCCACAGTAGCTTGATGCGGACAGGCTGCCACAGTAGCTTGATGCGGACAGGCTGCCACAGTAGCTTGATGCGGACAGGCTGCCACAGTAGCTTGATGCGGACAGGCTGCCACAGTAGCTTGATGCGGACAGGCTGCAACAGTAGCTTGATGCGGACAGGCTGCCACAGTAGCTTGATGCGGACAGGCTGCCACAGTAGCTTGACGCGGACAGGCTGCAACAGTAGCTTGATGCGGACAGGCTGCAACAGTAGCTTGATGCGGACAGGCTGCCACAGTAGCTTGATGCGGACAGGCTGCAACAGTAGCTTGATGCGGACAGGCTGCAACAGTAGCTTGATGCGGACAGGCTGCCACAGTAGCTTGATGCGGACAGGCTGCAGCAGTAGCTTGATGCGGACAAGCTGCAACAGAAGTTGTGCCGGTGCTGCACCTGCTTGCAGCAACCAAAATTGGTGCAAAATACACTAGACCATTACCTTTTGAGCATGAAATGCATAGCATTAGCAGCATGGACGGTTCTGGCCCTTCGTGAGTTGGTAAGCTAATCTTTCTCTGTCTCCCCTACTATGACGCATGCTACTAATTACTACCGACACGCGGCAGCTGGTGTGAGAGACGGTGTGGGCATTTACCTCCTTGCCCGCATGGTAAAGATATCTCGGTGCTCTTCGACACAGTATGCTAATGCCGCAGCTCTAGCAAAATAAACTTTCTTGCCACTCTTCCCTACCCAAAAGTACAAATTATCTTGTAGAGGAGTAAAATAAACTAAACTATTCTTTATCAAAACCGCCTCAACCGCCTGGGCGACGGGAGAGGTACACTGTAGCGTAAAACTCCTTTAACGTACCTTAAACGTGCCTTAAACGTGCCTTAAACTTGCATGCGAAGCCCACTCGCTTCAAGGCGGCACAGGTGATCTCTGTGGTTCGGTAGGCCTCTAAATACACTCCGCCCCGCCTGGTATCTCAGATGTACACAAGCTAGTTATCAAACCTACCCTGCCTCAAAGGGTTGGGGAGGTAAACTAATATATTATACGCGGTAAGCGTTTTCATCGAATAATTAATCAGGTTTAATCATACACATAGGTGCATTTAAGGGCGCACATCGAATCAGGATTGATTTTTCTTCAGGCTGAAACACTTCATCCTTGTCTCAAGATATATGACGAAAATTACATTCAAGATATAGTGCTAGAATTATGAAAACTGGGCAGGGGAGGCCAGGTCTAGTTGATACACGGGAAGATGGTTACAACAGCGTTTACTTAAAAAATATGAAGCCGGTTTCCATGGCTACCACAGATCTTGTTACTGGCACCCTCGTCTTGCGGCAAAAACAAGTGCAAGTCCTTTCGATTCACGGCTGCGGAATGGTGACGAAGTGGCATATTTTTGAAGCGCAAGTAAAATTTCAATGTCTGTGCTTCGCCCGTGATTTATAATTTGTTACCCACTTGTTAACCTTTTAGGTGTATACCATCATTTCCATGTTCTCTTAACTTTGCAACGGTGAAATGCTTTTATCGTTTGCCGCCACACTGTATTCGCAACGTTGCATAACATGTTGTAGCCTGCACCAAAAAACCTGCGGGGTAAATTGATACAGGCTGCGTCTGCTTTTTCAGCCGGTATGAACATCAGCCCGTATCAACATCTTGTGGGCTGATAATGAAATATAATGACCATAGTATTGCCGATTTATATTAAGGTGTCTGATAAACCTGCTTCAAGATGATCTTATTCAATAATTCTACTGGAATTTCTCACCAGACGAAAAACACGGAGCGAAGGAAAAGGTGCAACCACGTAATGAACGTTTGCGCCTTCCATAAATGACATAAGCAACGAGCTATGGTCAAACAGGACTGAAACCAGTATTATTTATGTAAGCGTGAAATATGAACCTTTCAGATGGCGTAAACTAATCCCACCTATAGAATATCTATTTTGCTCAACATACACTTTATCAACTTACCCCGTCATCAATAACAACTTACCCCTATAGCGGGGTACGTTGATAAACAGTAATTGCGCGATGTTTTGCTCCCTGGTGGAAAGCCCAGAGGATGTAACGGAAAATAACTATCGGGGATGATACTAAAAGTTGTAGGCTTGGCGAAAATATAGCTACCTCTTCGCTATCTTTCCAAAGCCATGAGTTATTTTGAGTTTCGCCAAAATTGTATCAACTAGCCATTGTATCAACTCACTTTAGGTCCCCTAAAGTATATTTACCCCGGCTACCATTGAGAACCGCCTCGGGTTAGCAGTGATTACCACCAGCTCTATTTCGATCCACCTCTGCCACCCATGATCTGCGATACTCACGTAGAGATGGTGCCCCTGCAGGTGGGCGTACAAGAAGTTGACCAGGTTAGGGTGCTGAATGTCCCGCATCACTTCCACCTCGTTGAGCAGCAACGGTAGGCGCGGCTGCCGCTTCAGGTCGATGTCTTTGACAGCCACTGTGCGACCTCCAGCCTTCTCCGTTGCTCGACTCACCACTCCTGATGCTCTGAGGGCGGCGAGGCGACGTGGCCTGTTATCATCAACTTTGGGGACTCACCACGCCTCGCCTGACGCCCTGCGGGCGGCGAGGCGACGTGGCCTGTCATCATCAACTTTATATGGTACACGATGCCACTAGTATGGCACTAGTATGGCACACGATGCCAGAGACGGTGGTCCAATGGAGTGGATGAGAACTGTCCAGTTAGTCACGGAGGACCGGAGAGAGGCCCGTGGTGGAACTGGTCGTGAATTGGGTGGGAGGTGTCTGACTATCCAGAGCAATGACCACTCATGCACTCTGTGCCATACGAAAGAGGGGAGGGGCAAGGCTGTACCCTGAAGGGGCCTGTTGCCGAGCCAACTGCCGCGCCCGGGCTGATATTGGACTGAGTAAATCGGCCCAATCTGCTCTGTTTTATCTCACCTGTATGCAAACACACACTTCGATGATTAAGCGTGTTCGAGTATTCGAACACCATTAACGTCATTCATGGTCCAGTTTCATGACATTCAGCTTGGTGCGGTGGCGTTGTTTAACACAGTCAAACCGAATCGTGTCAATCACTGGATTCGATCAGAGCTGAGACAGCTAGCCTGACCCGACCTGCCCTGACCTGACCCAGCCAGTGCAGCATTGGTTAGCCGGACCCGACCTTACCTGACCCGACCTTACCCGACCCGACGTTACCCGACCCGACCTGACTCGACCTGACCCGACCTGACTCGACCTGACCCGACCTGACCCGACCTGACCCGACCTGACCCGATCTGACCCGACCTGACCCGTCCTGACCCAACTAGTTCTGAAGTGGCCAGTCTGTCCCGACCCGACCTGACCCGACCTGACCCGACTCGGCCTGACCTGATCCGACCTGACTCGTCCTGACCCAGCCAGTGCTGCACTGGGCAGCCCAACCTGACCAGACCTGACCTGACCGGACCTGACCCGGCCAGTGCTACAGTGGTCAGCCTGTTCCGACCCGACCTGAACTGCGGCGACTGACCCGGAGCCCAGTTGGCCCTGGAAGGTGAGCAGGTCGGTCGGATTTCCGGGTGCGCACATGAGCCGCAGCTGCTGCATCACCTGCTGATCCGTCAGATTCTCGTGGCGACCGGGGAGGCGTGTCGTCGGCTCCTGCCGGCGACACGTCACAGGTCACAGGTCACAGGTCACACGTCACAGGTCACACGTCACAGGTCACAGGTCACAGTTCACACGTCACAGTTCACGGGTCACACGTCACACGTCACACGTCACAGGTCACAGGTCACACGTCACAGGTCACACGTCACATTCCACACGTCACATGTCACATGTCACATGTCACATGTCGCAGGTAACACGTCACACGTCACACGTCATACGTCACACGTCACACGTCACAGGTCACACGTCACATACCACACGTCACATGTCACACTTACGTCCCACGTACACGTCACACGTCACATGCTACACGTCGCATGTCACATGTCACATGTCGCATGTCACATGTCACATGTCACATGTCACATGTCGCACGTCACACGTCACACGTTACAGGTCATACGTCACACGTCACATGTTACATGTCAGATGACACACGACGTACGGCATACGTCACACGTTGCACGTCACATGTCGCACGTCACACGTCACGCGTCACATGTCGCACGTCATACATCACATGTCACATGTCACACGTCACACATCACATGTCACACGTCACACGTCACATGTCACACGTCACCCGTCACACATCACATGTCAGATGTCACATGTCACACGTCACCCGTCACTCGTCACTCGTCACACGCCACACGTCACACGTCACATGTCACATGCCACAGGTCACGCGTCACACGTCACACATCACATATCACACATCACATGTCACATGTCACACGTCACATGCCACATGTCACAGGTCACACGTCACATGTCACATGTCAGATGACACACGACGCACGTCACACGTCACATGTCACACGTCACACGTCACACGTCACAGGTCACACGTCACATGCCACACGTCACATGTCACATGTCCCATGTCACATGTCGCAGGTAACACGTCACACGTCACATGTCACACGTCGCATGTCACATGTCACATGTCGCATGTCAGATGACACACGTCACATGTCACACGTCACACGTCACACGTCACATGTCACACGCCACACGTCACACGTCATACGTCACATATCACATGTCACACGTCACACGTCACACGTCATACGTCACATATCACATGTCACATGTCGCACATCACACGTCACACGTCACAGGTCATACGTCACACGTCACATGTTACATGTCAGATGACACACGACGCACGGCATACGTCACATGTTGCACGTCACATGTCGCACGTCACGCGTCACGCGTCACATGTCGCACGTCACACATCACATGTCACATGTCACACGTCACACGTCACATGTCAGATAACACACGACGCACGTCACACGTCACACGTCACATGTCACATGTCAGATGACACACGACGCACGTCATACGTCACACGTTGCACGTCACGTCACAGTTTTAGTTTAATCCTTCTCCATATGAGAGTACACCGGTCTTATAATCCATTGTATTGTGATATAATACGCTGGTCTTATAATAGCATTACGATGGCCACCTGCATCTTCGTGTTCCCCGTTTGCGCGGGGCGTCCACGTCCAGACGCCGGCTGTGTATTGATCACTACGTGCTTCAATCGTGCTTCAATCGTGCTTCAATCGCGACTGAACCAAGTCCACCAGAACGCACCGCCTGTGCACGCGCTCACCCAGGTCCGTCGCCTCGCGCCACCTGCATGCGCTCACCCAGGTCCGTCGCCTCGCGCCACCTGCACGTGGCCACCCAGGTCCGTCGCCTCGCGCCACCTGCACGCGCTCACCCAGGTCCGTCGCCTCGCGCCACCTGCACGTGGCCACCCAGGTCCGTCGCCTCGCGCCACCTGCACGCGCCCACCCAGGTCCGTCGCCTCGCGCTACCTGCACGTGGCCACCCAGGTCCGTCGCCTCGCGCTACCTGCACGCGTCCACCCAGGTCCGTCGCCTCCCGCCACCTGCACGCGCTCACCCAGGTCCGTCGCCTCGCGCTACCTGCACGCGTCCACCCAGGTCCGTCGCCTCGCGCCACCTGCACGCGCTCACCCAGGTCCGTCGCCTCGCGCTACCTGCACGCGTCCACCCAGGTCCGTCGCCTCGCGCTACCTGCACGCGTCCACCCAGGTCCGTCGCCTCGCGCCACCTGCACGTGGCCACCCAGGTCCGTCGCCTCGCGCTACCTGCACGCGTCCACCCAGGTCCGTCGCCTCGCGCTACCTGCACGCGTCCACCCAGGTCCGTCGCCTCGCGCCACCTGCACGTGGCCACCCAGGTCCGTCGCCTCGCGCCACCTGCATGCGCTCACCCAGGTCCGTCGCCTCGCGCTACCTGCACGCGTCCACCCAGGTCCGTCGCCTCGCGCTACCTGCACGCGTCCACCCAGGTCCGTCGCCTCGCGCCACCTGCACGTAGCCACCCAGGTCCGTCGCCTCGCGCCACCTGCACGCGCTCACCCAGGTCCGTCGCCTCGCGCCACCTGCACGCGTCCACCCAGGTCCGTCGCCTCGCGCCACCTGCACGTGGCCACTCAGGTCCGTCGCCTCGCGCCACCTGCACGTGGCCACCCAGGTCCGTCGCCTCGCGCCACCTGCACGTGGCCACCCAGGTCCGTCGCCTCGCGCCACCTGCACGCGCCCACCCAGGTCCGTCGCCTCGCGCCACCTGCACGTGGCCACCCAGGTCCGTCGCCTCGCGCCACCTGCACGTGGCCACCCAGGTCCGTCGCCTCGCGCCACCTGCACGTGGCCACCCAGGTCCGTCGCCTCGCGCCACCTGCAGTGCAGCGACTCACCTTTTGCGCTCGGCCGGGGCCCTGCTGCGAGTCTGTCGACGTCGGCTGTGGCAGGGTCGTTGTCGCCGCGGGATCTGTCAGACACGCGCGTCGAGCGTCAGGAAGCGCGCTGCTGCCCGTCCGTACCGTGGGCCCATTTTGATGCACATGTGTACATAGTGTGACAGATAAAACTGGTCGAAGTTTGTTCAAAAGCTGACAACTGAACCGATGTAATACGTTTTGCCAAGGTGGCGTATCCACTCTACAATGCACGTGACAATCGTCAATGTGGCGTATCCCCTCTATAGTGCAAGCAAGTTGAAGCTTCGTGATAGCATAACACATTTGTGTCGACTGGTTCTTCCCCACAAGGCAGCTGCAGCTTATATTTTATATTAGCTGCATGGGTGGGTTATGGCCATGATGATACAGCTCCCGTGGGCGTGTGTTCGAGTGGAATGTTTCGCAAAATGCCGCCATTTACAAGCATAATAAGGTAAGGAATAAGCTGTCTGATATATGCATAGCATACCTACTGTCTACTTATTGTTTAAAGCTGCAAATCGTGAACGTGTGGTTGCATTTCGTGCTACCGCTATTGCCGGATTACAATTGCGATTTAATTTCAGTAACGGTAAGTTGTGCAACTCTCCATGGATAGTGCGAACATGGGCATGTAAAGAGGCTGCATCTCTGGCATGGCTGCATCTCTGGGTGGTGACGGAGCTGGATTGGCGTGCCAAAAGTTGCTGAATTAACTTTTTGTTTGTTCTTTAGCGGAGGAAATGTGTCATCTGTTGAGAAACTACAAAGGAAAAATTACTTTAAGCCGGCTGATGTGGCATCCGGTATCAGGCAAGCAAGATAGAAAAGTTGGGAGACACCCGTAAAGTTTAAAAAAAAAAGAGAAACAGAGAGGGGCAGTGGCATACCTAGGAACTTCCTAAGGGGGAACCCGACCAAAAACAAAATATGAAGAAAGAGAGAAAGCTTCCTGCGAGCCAAGCGCGGGGGAAATTTAGGACTTTGCGCGGGGAATGTCTCAAAAGTTATCGTTTGATCTAGTGTATTTTTGGATGCTAAGGGGAGGAGGGCCGGGGCCGGGCCCCCTCCACCACCTCGGCTGCGCCTCTGGAGCTGGCACATAGGACATACACACAGACATACTTGGCACGAGGCATAGATTACACCACAGTACATTTGGAGGGTGACCAGCGGCCTCCTTTCGGGGCCCGCTGACCACCTGAAGCCGCAGCGGACCGCTGGATGTGGGAGATGACGGGCCCGCTGACCACCCGCGACCTGGAGCCGAAGCCGAGGCCCGAGCGTCCAGGGCGGGACGGGGCCGTCCGGGCGCAACCTCGGTTGTGGAGCTGTGTAAAGAGCTCGGAAAAACCGGAAGGAAGAAAAACCAAGCTGCTTGGAAGACCCAAAGGAAAAAAACAAAACAAAGCGCAAACCAAAGGACAGCAGTCCGTTTTTCCAACTTGGCTCCGTCCCTGCCTGCCTATTGTACGATAGCCTATGTGGTTTTGAGCCTATCTGCCAAAACCTATATGGTGTTACCATATGATAGCGAAGAGGAAGTTAGCGTGTGACTTCAAATGGATTGCTCCAGTTTCGTGCTCAGAAGGAAATCGAGAAGGAGCTCGGGGTACTCCGGGTACTCATTTCCGAGCAGTGCCCGCAACCACACTGGCGTTCGGTATTTGGCGAAGTGGTTGAAAATGGAGCGACGTTGTAAAACATGTATTGGACACGTAAGTAAAGTGTTTCCGACGTAAATATGGACGCCACATACGTAACAAAGTGGAGGTGTCGTATTCGGTGGAAAAGATGATAGTGTGCTAGTGTGATGTATCCTAGCCGTCAGCTGGCGAGGACCAGCTCCTTCAAACGTATGTTTTGGTGTGATGGGGGCCAGTTGGACAGGACGAGCTTAATGGTGTGCGTGTATGTGTGTGTGTAGGTGTGTGTGATATGTAGTAGCTGCAGCATGCCTGGATATATGTATATATATATATATATATATATATATATATATATATATATATATATATATATATATAAGGATGGTGTTGGCCAGGGGCAAGTGGTCACCAGGGGTACAGGCGGGCTCGAGGTCGATTGCCTGGCGGCCGAGGCCGTGGTCCCTCTCGTTGCCCGGAATGCTCGAGTGGCCGGACACCCAGAGCAATGCCAGTTGGAAGTGTGCGTGATGGACATTTTAGAGGTGTCGGATGGTGTAGAGTGTGGGATGGGTGGTATAGGCAGATGGGCATGGCCACTAACTCTGCTGTGTATGCCCAATGATATGTTGTATGCAGGTGAGCATGGCCACTAACTCTGCTAACTCTGCTGTGTATGCCCAATGACATGTTGTAGGCAGGTGAGCGTGGCCACTAACTCTGCTAACTGTGCTGTGTATGCACAATGATATGTTGTAGGCAGGTGAACGTGGCCACTAACTCTGCTAACTGTGCTGTGTATGCACAATGATATGTTGTAGGCAGGTGAGCATGGCCACTAACTCTGCTGTGTATGCCCAATGACATGTTGTAGGCAGGTGAGCATGGCCACTAACTCTTCTAACTCTGCTGTGTATGCCCAATGATATGTTGTAGGCAGGTGAACGTGGCCACTAACTCTTCTAACTCTGCTGTGTATGCCCAATGATATGTTGTAGGCAGGTGAACGTGGCCACTAACTCTGCTAACTGTGCTGTGTATGCCCAATGATATGTTGTAGGCAGGTGAGCATGGCCACTAACTCTGCTGTGTATGCCCAATGACATGTTGTAGGCAGGTGAGCATGGCCACTAACTCTTCTAACTCTGCTGTGTATGCCCAATGATATGTTGTAGGCAGGTGAACGTGGCCACTAACTCTTCTAACTCTGCTGTGTATGCCCAATGATATGTTATAGGCAGGTGAACGTGGCCACTAACTCTTCTAACTCTGCTGTGTATGCCCAATGATATGTTGTAGGCAGGTGAGCATGGCCACTAACTCTGCTGTGTATGCCCAATGACATTTTGTAGGCAGGTGAGCGTGGCCACTAACTCTGCTAACTGTGCTGTGTATGCACAATGATATGTTGCAGGCAGGTGAGCATGGCCACTAACACTACTGTGTATACCCAATGATATGTTGTAGGCAGGTGAGCATGGCCACTAACGCTGCTGTGTATAATGGTGTGGTGTTGTTTTAGTTTGGCCAGCGCTGGGCTCACCGCACTATTTGGCTCTGGTACCGCCTTTCGTACGGGCGTCGTCCGTGTAGAAGTAGGTGTGCTGTGAGTAGACATCATGATGGGCGTAAAATTTGAGTTAAGCTTCGATGGAGGAGAGTATATTTTTTTTACTGGAAGAGATACTCGAGCTTTGGGAGTTCCGATGCTAAAGTGAGGGAGGGCAATTTTGTCTGGAGTTGGATACTGGAATTTAAAAGTCAGTGTAAGAATCTAGCTCAAATGAAGAGCAATGTTAAAGTATTGTTGTATATTTTATTGTGGGGGCGCCAAACGGGTGGGTGAGTTGGGACACGATTGACGGGGTGATTGTGTTTTGTAGGGGTCCTAAAGTGATGGTGACCGAGCTGCAGTGTTTTGAGGTGTAGCAGGCCAGGGATATTGACCTCAGCCCAGGTGACTGGTGATAGCTGTTGTACTGTGTGCTCGGTGGTGATGCGTAATGTGTGATTTTGTATGTTGTCAAAGATGTGGTGAGTGTGGAGGATATATGATTGAAGATAAACGCATTGCATTCCAGGATTGAGCGAATCAGAGCAATGCTGATGTTGTGCAGGGTAGACCGCTCTACATCCCTGTCTCGACCGGAGATGCAGCACAGGATACTCAGTTTCTGGGCGCAATGTTGTTTAAAGAATGTAATATGGGGCAGAGATATAGACCTCTGTCTAGGACCCCCCTCCCCAGCGGTGACGGGGGAGTCCTGGGCATACCGGGCTAGAGGAGTTGGAAGGGTGCTGTGTGCTGTGGTGCGGTGTGGCTCCCAGAAGTTGAGCAAATATGATAATGGCACATGGAAGGGCTGATGCAAGGAGAGGTGTGTAGAGTAAATGCATGTGAAACGAAGAGGATGAGGAAGATGTTGGAGGGATGAGATAGTCGGTCAGAAGTGGGCCGGCAAGCCAGACCCAGCGCTATTATTTTACACAGAAAGGGACCTCCGACTGACTTTAACCTATAGGGCTATGAGACGGCGACGAGACTGACCGGTGACCATTCGACCTCTCGACGACGCCCTAGAAAAACCAAAGCCGGTCTGAGGGAGAGGAGGGGGCAGGTGACTAACGTGGAAGCAGCTGAAGCCTGCTTCACACGAAGCAAGGCTTCCCATGTGATACCATCAGAAAGGCAACAACGGGACAGTTGGGGTCAGCGGGACAGTCGGGGTTAACACAGGTCAATAGTTGCCTGGCCTCCGCCAACTCCAGAATGACGTCCAAAGTTGCCCATTCACCGCACACTTAGCCGAAATCACTCAGCATATCGGTGAAGGCCTGATAAAGATGCATGATCCAAACATAATGCAATTAAAATTAGCTGGTTAAAACGCCACTACTGGCCCAGGATGATGGTAGCTGGTCTCATCAGTAGACATGGATAGTTCCAGTAGGTAGCTTCTTCTTGAGTGTACCACATTGGAATTTAGGTACGAAATCTAATCGCGCTTCTGTGTATTTTTGTTTGGCTGGGCTACCGAAGCCGATTCTTACCTAGAATGTGGTCGATTTTCTCTGCCTCATGGTCGACAGTATCCTGCATTGCCAGCGATTTAAACACAGCAACTTCTTTCTTCTTTTTGAGCTCATATTTATACACCTTCAACGCATTAAGCGCCGCGTCTGGGTGCTCCTTTTGTTCGTCCTTTCTGGCAAAATGGTAGAAATTTAACACGTCAGTTCAAAAAAGCCACGCGCTAACTCAAGACCGAACAAAATCAAAGTAAGGTAGGCATAACACATACTCGAATTAGCGTACTATGTTCGCACAGAAAGCTTGAAATACGTGTGCTCTTTATTTACCTTCAGCATGTCCAGGTTGGCACTTCATTGCTGTGTCTTAGCCTGCGTACGTGCATGCATTATATCGCGATCCGTGACGTCACGACCAGATTTTAACACGGTGTCATGCGTTTTGTATGACCCTGAAGATGCAACAGCCAAGGGATGTGTGATACATCCCTTGGCCCTTGCATTAGTGGACAACGTTTAGCTTTCTACGGAATTCACTTACGCCGCCGAGTGGAAATGTCAGACAAATTGTGTATTTGTTTAAGGATGTTTTAATGCATGCGGATCACTATGTGCCTAGACCAATGCTTATAGATCGGCCAAGTCTTAATAGTTAACCTCAAAGTGACTGCGGGTGCCACGACACCGCCATGGAGGGACACATGCGGGTGCCACGACACCGCCATGGAGGGACACATGCGGGTGCCACGACACCGCCATGGAGGGACACATGCGGGTGCCACGACACCGCCATGGAGGGACACATGCGGGTGCCACGACACCGCCATGGAGGGACACATGCGGGTGCCACGACACCGCCATGGAGGGACACATGCGGGTGCCACGACACCGCCATGGAGGGACACATGCGGGTGCCACGACACCGCCATGGAGGGACACATGCGGGTGCCACGACACCGCCATGGAGGGACACATGCGGGTGCCACGACACCGCCATGGAGGGACACATGCGGGTGCCACGACACCGCCATGGAGGGACACATGCGGGTGCCACGACACCGCCATGAAGGGACACATGCGGGTGCCACGACACCGCCATGGAGGGACACATGCGGGTGCCACGACACCGCCATGAAGGGACACATGCGGGTGCCACGACACCGCCATGAAGGGACACATGCGGGTGCCACGACACCGCCATGAAGGGACACATGCGGGTGCCACGACACCGCCATGGAGGGACACATGCGGGTGCCACGACACCGCCATGGAGGGACACATGCGGGTGCCACGACACCGCCATGAAGGGACACATGCGGGTGCCACGACACCGCCATGAAGGGACACATGCGGGTGCCACGACACCGCCATGGAGGGACACATGCGGGTGCCACGACACCGCCATGAAGGGACACATGCGGGTGCCACGACACCGCCATGGAGGGACACATGCGGGTGCCACGACACCGCCATGGAGGGACACATGCGGGTGCCACGACACCGCCATGGAGGGACACATGCGGGTGCCACGACACCGCCATGGAGGGACACATGCGGGTGCCACGACACCGCCATGGAGGGCCACATGCGGGTGCCACGACACCGCCATGGAGGGACACATGCGGGTGCCACGACACCGCCATGGAGGGACACATGCGGGTGCCACGACACCGCCATGGAGGGACACATGCGGGTGCCACGACACCGCCATGGAGGGACACATGCGGGTGCCACGACACCGCCATGGAGGGCCACATGCGGGTGCCACGACACCGCCATGGAGGGACACATGCGGGTGCCACGACACCGCCATGGAGGGACACATGCGGGTGCCACGACACCGCCATGGAGGGACACATGCGGGTGCCACGACACCGCCATGGAGGGACACATGCGGGTGCCACGACACCGCCATGGAGGGCCACATGCGGGTGCCACGACACCGCCATGAAGGGACACATGCGGGTGCCACGACACCGCCATGAAGGGACACATGCGGGTGCCACGACACCGCCATGAAGGGACACATGCGGGTGCCACGACACCGCCATGGAGGGACACATGCGGGTGCCACGACACCGCCATGGAGGGACACATGCGGGTGCCACGACACCGCCATGGAGGGACACATGCGGGTGCCACGACACCGCCATGGAGGGACACATGCGGGTGCCACGACACCGCCATGGAGGGACACATGCGGGTGCCACGACACCGCCATGGAGGGACACATGCGGGTGCCACGACACCGCCATGAAGGGACACATGCGGGTGCCACGACACCGCCATGGAGGGACACATGCGGGTGCCACGACACCGCCATGGAGGGACACATGCGGGTGCCACGACACCGCCATGGAGGGACACATGCGGGTGCCACGACACCGCCATGAAGGGACACATGCGGGTGCCACGACACCGCCATGGAGGGACACATGCGGGTGCCACGACACCGCCATGGAGGGACACATGCGGGTGTCACGACACCGCCATGGAGGGACACATGCGGGTGCCACGACACCGCCATGGAGGGACACATGCGGGTGCCACGACACCGCCATGAAGGGACACATGCGGGTGCCACGACACCGCCATGGAGGGACACATGCGGGTGCCACGACACCGCCATGGAGGGACACATGCGGGTGCCACGACACCGCCATGAAGGGACACATGCGGGTGCCACGACACCGCCATGAAGGGACACATGCGGGTGCCACGACACCGCCATGGAGGGACACATGCGGGTGCCACGACACCGCCATGGAGGGACACATGCGGGTGCCACGACACCGCCATGGAGGGACACATGCGGGTGCCACGACACCGCCATGGAGGGACACATGCGGGTGCCACGACACCGCCATGGAGGGACACATGCGGGTGCCACGACACCGCCATGGAGGGACACATGCGGGTGCCACGACACCGCCATGAAGGGACACATGCGGGTGCCACGACACCGCCATGGAGGGACACATGCGGGTGCCACGACACCGCCATGGAGGACACATGCGGGTGCCACGACACCGCCATGGAGGGACACATGCGGGTGCCACGACACCGCCATGGAGGGACACATGCGGGTGCCACGACACCGCCATGGAGGGACACATGCGGGTGCCACGACACCGCCATGGAGGGACACATGCGGGTGCCACGACACCGCCATGGAGGGACACATGCGGGTGCCACGACACCGCCATGGAGGGACACATGCGGGTGCCACGACACCGCCATGAAGGGACACATGCGGGTGCCACGACACCGCCATGGAGGGACACATGCGGGTGCCACGACACCGCCATGGAGGGACACATGCGGGTGCCACGACACCGCCATGGAGGGACACATGCGGGTGCCACGACACCGCCATGGAGGGACACATGCGGGTGCCACGACACCGCCATGAAGGGACACATGCGGGTGCCACGACACCGCCATGGAGGGACACATGCGGGTGCCACGACACCGCCATGGAGGGACACATGCGCATTATATGGCGTGGCATCCGTCAGAACACAGCAGATAATTGCCACCTGTACGGGCACGTCGGAAAAGCCTCGCGATCAACATTGTAAGGATAAAAGAGGACATGTAAGCGTACCGGCGGTACCCGCGGTCCGGTGGTAAGCCGACTGGCGGTACCGGCGGTCCGGTGGTAAGCCGACTGGCGGTACCGGCGGTCCGGTGGTAAGCCGACTAACAATGCCGGCGGTCTGGTGGTAAGCCGACTGGCGGTACCGACGGTCCGATGGTAAGCCGACTGGCGGTACCGGCGGTGCGGTGGTAAGCCGACTGGCGGTGTATAACGCGTTTAACTACAAAGGCACAGCTGCACACAGGTCGCTACGAGTGAATACGTGAAAATACGCCTGCCGGCTGTCATGCAGAAAGGTCGACTCTGTGGAGCTGACGCGTCGTGGCCAATCCATCGTGTCGGCGGGGTATATAAGCCGGCCTTCCGTCCGCCACCTGTACAACCGAGTCGACTCGCCTGCACCATGCTCCGTGTGCTGGTGTTCTGCTCGCTGCTGGCGGCCGCCTGGCCGTTCAAGTGTGCGCTCTGTAGTGGTACATGTAAGGTGTTCACCGAGATAGATTGCTTTCCGTGGGGCCTGATGACTGACGTGTGCGGCTGCTGCGAGGTGTGCGCGCGCGGACTCGGCCGCACGTGTGGCGGACAGTACGCAGGCAATCCCGGCTGCAGCCAACTCCTGCGCTGCCACAAGCCACCTCTGAATCCAGGAGAGATCGCTTACAACCAGGACGGCAGGTGTGTCTGGAGGTGGACAAGCCAGTGACTGGGTGTGCAGCAGCAAGAACGCAAGTCTGAGCTCTGGACGGACGAGCAGCCTAGGGTCCGGGCGTTAAAGAACCTCAGCGTCTCCTGGCGGGAGGTAGCGAGTGATCGGATCCCTGTCGCGGTGTGGTGTCGTGTGCCTAATTGGGATCACTCGGACCACTGTGTAATCCTACTGGTATCTTAAGCCCAATAAATGTAACCTGTTGTGTGCCGCAAATTTCCTGTGTTTCACTACAGCTTGCATGCCTGAATGCCTGAATAAAACCAGATGATTAAATTAAACAGTTAGTTGTGAAAACCTATAATCCAACGTAAGATGGAAGGTAGGAACTATGCGATATGGGAAGTGATTTCTTACCACCGATCAGTGATTTTCAGAACACAAAACGTGCCCTGGCTTTCACGATAGCTGAAGCGATTCTTCGAACTGTACACCGTCTCTGTAGACCTTTGTGGCTATTTTTGACTGCGGGTGCCACGACACTGTCATGAAGGGACACATGCGCGTTATATGGCGTGGCATCCGTCAGAACACGGCAGATAGATACAAGCTGTACAGGCACGTCAGAAAAGCCCCCGCCAACAACCAAGTACGAATAAAGGAGGACATGCAAGCCGACTGGTGGTACCAGCCGTGCGATGGTAAGCCGACTGGCGGTACCGGCGGTCCTGTGGTAAGCCGACTGGCGGTACCGGCGGTCCGGTGGTAAGCCGACTGGCGGTACCGACGGTCCGATGGTAAGCCGACTGGCGGTACCGGCGGTCCGGTGGTAAGCCGACTGGCGATACCGGCGGTCCGGTGGTAAGCCGACTGGCGGTACCGGCGGTTCGGTGGTAAGCCGACTGGCGGTACCGGCGGTCCGGTGGTAAGCCGACTGGCGGTACCGACGGTCCGGTGGTAAGCTGACTGGCGGTACCGACGGTCCGGTGGTAAGCCGACTGGCGGTACCGACGGTCCGGTGGTAAGCCGACTGGCGGTACCGACGATGCGGTGGTAAGCCGACTGGCGATACCGGCGGTCCGGTGGTAAGCCGACTGGCGGTACCGGCGGTCCGGTGGTAAGCCGACTGGCCGTACCGGCGGTCCGGTGGTAAGCCGACTGGCGGTACCGGCGGTCCGGTGGTAAGCCGACTGGCCGTACCGGCGGTCCGGTGGTAAGCCGACTGGCCGTACCGGCGACCCGGTGGTAAGCCGACTGGCGATGCCGGCGGTGCGGTGGTAAGCCGACTGGCGGTACCGACGGTCCGGTGGTAAGCCGACTGGCGGTACCGACGGTCCGGTGGTAAGTCGACTGGCGGTACCGACGGTCCGGTGGTAAGCCGACTGGCGGTACCGGAGGTCCGGTGGTGCACACTCGAGGTCCGGAGGTCCGGCGGTAACTCGAGGGAAAAACTGGCCAGAAATCATTATGGACAAAGTATGCTAGTTACAGGGGCGATTTTGGTCATAATCGAAAGAGCTTCAAATTTGGAGCATATGCAGAAGCTCTATTGTCTTAAAGAATTTCTTCTTTCTTTCTTTCACACGCATCTTGTTTTCTTCGCCAGACACCGCCCACACATTGACCTCCAGGCGGTAAGAAATGTGGAGAAGGCACTCGAAATATCGAATCCAGACATGCATAGTTGAGAGACCGAGTTGGCATGTACCGTCGCGGGCAGGTCGAGCCGCGGCAGCAGACAGGTCCCTTATCTGACGAGGTGTGCACCCACAGATGGTGCATGTCATGCTGCTGCCGGTGTTTGTCAGAGCGTCCGTCACCTTGTCGTCAATCATGGTGAGTTCAAGATTGTACTCCACTGTCTTGTTCTTTCCGGGAGGCCTCTGCTGTCTCGCGCTTGTACTGGATCCGCAACGGCCGGCAGAAGCGGGTTGAAGACGGCGTAGGTTGATCCAGACGCAAGTGCCATCCACCGTCAGTTGCAAAGGCACCAAAGTGGTACATAACATATTTTGTTCTGCAGCTTCATCGCCGTCTCCCATCTGTTTGTACATAGATCGCCCTGTGGCCCCGTCAAATTCCCATTTGACGTGAAGCACAGCCGAAGAGTACGTGCTGGATGACGTCGACGGCTGGTCGGCAGGTGAAGCTGAGTCGGTACGGGCGACAGACGGCAGACATGCCACCAGCCGCTGCGTCGTATGATCCAGGAGAGCCTGTGGAGGCGCCTCAGCTGACGTCTCGGTGAATTGCATGCTACTGACTGGCAGATAGCACTCTACCTTGGCCTCATGCACCTTTCCATGGGCGGGCAGGATGTTTGTCTTCGCCGCAGCATTCTCACTCGGCGGACGATACGGTAGCCGTGCACAGACAATCCAGCTGACACACACATTGCCAGCGCCCGGTCTCCTGACACGCACTCGGGTTGGCTCACTTTAACACGCGCACTGGAGGTGGGGGCGAAATCCACCCACCCCTCCGGTTTTTCGTACATAACTGCAAAATTTTACCGGTCGATATACGCGATTTTCTGCGTACCTGCTTAGAAATGACCGCCGCGTCGATTAAAGCAAGAAAAATTGAAATCGGCAGAAATATTTTCAAATTAAGGACCGTTAAAGTCCAAAAAAAATTACAGCGCCAGACCACAAAAGTCGGCGCTGATGCGCTTCCCGTATATCTGCAAAAGGGAAGTGTTCTTGGCAACACTAGCGACTTGTTTGATGTATATTGATATGCTATATAATTTCAAGGTCATGTTAGGTCACCGAGGTCAAGTCAGGTCAAGTTCATGACAGGTTAATGGAACCAAACTTGATCAACCGGAATGTTGTCATAAATGCACTACTGTTTGTCATTTGTACTGTTTGTCATTGCGTTTCCATACTTTATTCATGTACTTCACTCCTTTCTTCGCGAACCCGATTGCTCCGAGCTGCCCGACGGAGCAGTCGGGCGGGCGGCCCGGTTCCGGTAACTAGAACAGGTAACTGACCTAATAAAGTGCCGCTATATAGGTGACCTGGGATCAAATGTCGTGTCTGGCATCTGTATTGTATCATTAGTACTGTCCAAAACATCATTGATGCCCATTCTAGAGCACTTAAGCACAATTATAGCGATCCATAACAATGACAAGCCAAGCCACGCAAAACAAGAAAATTGTGGCAAATGTGACCTCATTTGACCTTGAAGATATTGACCTAAGGTCATGAAATGTGCACACAATAGAGGTCACTACCGTAACCATCCACCCTGCGAATTCCGTTCCTCCAGCTTTAATAGGAGCCAAGATCTTAGGGGGGGGGCGGAATCCGCCCCCCCCAGTGCTCGTAATTGTAAAAGGCCCTCCAGGGCGCGTGTTAAAGCTTCTGAGAGCCCGGCGAATCTTGCTGGGCCGATTCGGTGATTCCCCGACCTGTCGCAGCACGAAAGCCGCGTCCTTCATGCCCTCAGCACGAGCACTTTGCCTGGCAGCCTCCACGAGCTGAAAATAAATATGCTGTTGAGCAAATCTTGAGGACGCCTGACGCCGAGAATGGGCGCTGAGCTGATCGTAAATTCCTGCCGGTCGTTCTCGCTCTCTTTCCACGGCTTCTTCATCACGGCCGGTTTCGGCTTCATCGTCACTCACGACGTGGTCACGATCATTCAGGGACACGGAGAATGCCTCGTCTCCCGAATGATCAGGCGCACATTGACCTCTGAATTTCTCCTGGATTCGCTTACACTTAACCCACTTTCCTTTTTTGTTCTTGACGATCAAGTCGGCCACCTTTTTCGTGTCCACAATCGACGACTCACTCGGAAGATAGCCCTGAGGGATTTTCTCCATAACCAACTGCAAACTATAATTAAACACGTGAGCATAATAGTGTCCACGCCCAAACGCTTTTGCACTGGTTAAAAAGTCCATTAATTCCTCTCTGCTGACGCTCACCTCCATGTTCATTGTACGCAAGATCCAATCACATTGACCCGTCCCCTGCCATGGGAACACTCTACGTGACCTATCTGGACTCAGCCGCCTCGTCAGTTAGGGGAGAGTTTTGGCATAGCGACCGCTGGATCAGGTTACCCGGTCAAAACATGCCGCCAGCCGACGCGTCGCGGTGTTCGGCTCGGGCTTCCCCGTGCCGGCCACCACACCGCACCGCGACCTGCCGGGATACAATTGATCACTACCGGTGTTAGAGCACCTAGGTGCAGCTGAAACTTACGGTACATATAGTCAAAGGATCACTGATTGAATTGGGATTAGTATCTGGTTGTGCGCTGTTGTGCGTTTTTTTAAACTTTATTCGAACTTGGAGGTACTAGAAAATTTAACGACTATTGTAATGACTTATTCTTTGATAAATAACAACAGCATTTTGTGAATCGTTCTATGCCTTTTTGAATTGCTTAATGCATCGAGATTGTTCTATCATTTCTTATCTCACTTGCCCAGGTTTTTAGAATGCATCTTACCTTTATCAGTTGTCAAACTCCGACAACATTTGTGCACATGTGCATCGTTATTTTTCCACAAGGAATGTTGCCCATGCTCATGGACTTGTTACTATGTCAAATTTTGTGACAATTGTCATACACCTGTAACCTGATATGCGTCAAGCATTTGCTGATGCAATGGCGCCACAAGTATGGCATAAAATAGTCGAGAAATGCATTTATGGCCAGTATTTTCCTTCAGTTATCACACTGTGCGGTGGTAAGCCGACTGGCGGTGCACTCCGCGTTTAACTACACAGGCACAGCTGCACACAGGTCGCTGCGACTGAATACGTGGAAATACGCCTGCCGGCTGTCATGCAGAAAGGTCGACTGTGTGGAGCTGACGCGTCGTGACCAATCCATCGTGTCGGCGGGGTATATAAGCCGGCCTTCCGTCCGCCACCTGTACAACCGAGTCGACTCGCCTGCACCATGCTCCGTGTGCTGGTGTTCTGCTCGCTGCTGGCGGCCGCCTGGCCGTTCAGGTGTGCGGCCTGTAGTGGCACATGTGAGGTGTTCACCGAGATAGATTGCTTTCCGTGGGGCCTGATGACTGACGTGTGTCGCTGCTGCGAGGTGTGCGCGCGCGGACTCGGCCGCAGGTGTGGCGGACAGTACGCAGGCAAACCCGGCTGTAGCCAACTCCTGCGCTGCCACAAGCCACCTCTGAATCCAGGAGAGATCGCTTACAACCAGGACGGCAGGTGTGTCTGGAGGTGAACAAGCCAGTGACTGGGTGTGCAGCAGCAAGAACGCAAGTCTGAGCTCTGGATGGACGAGCAGCCTAGGGTCCGGGCGTTAAAGAACCTCAGCGTCTCCTGGCGGGAGGTAGCGAGTGATCGGATCCCTGTCGCGGTGTGGTGTCGTGTGCCTAATTGGGATCACTCGGACCACTGTGTAATCCTACTGGTATCTAAAACCCAATAAACGCAACCTGTTGTGTGCCGCAAATTTCTTGTGTTTCACGACAGCTTGCATGCCTGAATGCCTGAATAAAACCAGATGATTAAATTAAACAGTTAGTTGTGAAAACCTATAATCCAACGTAAGATGGAAGGTAGGATCTATGCGATATGGGGAGTGATTTCTTACCACCGATCAGTGATTTTCAGAACACAAAACGTGCCCTGGCTTTCGCGATAGCTGAAGCGATTCTTCGAACTGTACGCCATCTCTGTAGACCTTTGTGGCTATTTTTGACTGCGGGTGACACGACACTGTTATGAAGGGACACATGCGCGTTATATGGCGTGGCATCCGTCAGAACACGGCAGATAGATGCAACCTGTACGGGCGCGTCAGAAAAGCCCCCGCGAACAATCAAGTACGAATAAAGGAGGACATGTAAGCCGACTGGCGGTACCGGCGGTCCTGTGGTAAGCCGACTGGCGGTACCGACGGTCCGGTGGTAAGCCGACTGGTGGTACCGGCGGTCCGGTGGTAAGCCGACTGGCGGTACCGGCGGTCCTGTGGTAAGCCGACTGGCGGTACCGGCGGTCCGGTGGTAAGCCGACTGGCGGTACCGGCGGTGCGGTGGTAAGCCGACTGGCGGTACCGGCGGTGCGGTGGTAAGCCGACTGGCGGTACCGACGGTCCGGTGGTAAGCCGAATGGCGGTACCGGCGGTCCGGCGGTGCACACTGTGATAACTCGAGGGAAAAACTGGCCAGAAATCATTGCGGACAAAGTATGCTAGTTACCGGGCCGATTTTGGTCTTAATCGAAAGAGCTTCAAATTTGGAGCATATGCAGAAGCTCTATTGTCTTAAAGATTGCTTAACTCAGGAATGTCAGAGGTCATACCTACTAGAGGGAAGGGAGCATTCCGCTTCCCTCATTTTGTTTCCGCGAAATATCTTGGAAACCAATTGAGTTAGATAGCTCAAATTGTGCACACACATACATGAGTACCTAGTGTACCTTGTTTTGGAAGATCGACGTCTGGTCATGCATGGTGACATCATAATAACGTCATAAGCGAAGTCCATGGGCACGCATATATTGGAGAATTATTAGTTAGCATTTGCTATGCGAGCCTTCTGCACTGTAAATGTGACCTAATAATTGATACGTAGAATATATCCAAGATCTCCTTGTCCTAAGTGGCTGAAATTATGCCAGAATATATCCCTAAGATATGACACACAGGTAGAATATGTGTCTCTGAAGGCACGTCGAGCCGCGTTCCCGTCGTTAGACGTACCCGAACCACCTCGCACGTGGCTGATCCACGACAAGACCCAGTCTCTCCCGGAACTGCTGCTGTAATTCCTTCTTTCTTTCTTTCACACGCATCTTGTTTCCTTCGCCAGACACCACCCACACGTTGACCTCCAGGCGGTAAGAAATGTGGAGAAGGCACTCGAAATATCGAATCCAGACATGCATAGTTGAGAGACCGAGTTGGCATGTACCGTCGCGGGTAGGTCGAGCCGCGGCAGCAGACAGGTCCTTTATCTGACGAGGTGTGCACCCACAGATGATGCATGTCATGCTGCTGCCGGTGTTTGTCAGAGCGTCCGTCACCTTGCCGTCAATCATGGTTAGTTCAAGATTATACTCCACTCGGATACTGGTGCCGTCTGTTGCGGCGGCCTCAGTACACGTATCTAGGATTCAACACTGTCTCGTTCTTTCCGGGAGGCCTCTGCTGTCTCGCGCTTGTACGGGATCCGCAACGGCCGGCAGAAGCGGGTTGAAGACGGGTAGGTTGGTCCAGACGCAAGTGCCATCCACCGTCAGTTGCAAAGGCACCAAAGTGGTACATAACAGATTTTGTTCTGCAGCTTCATCGCCGTCTCCCATCTGTTTGTACACAGATCGCCCTGTGGCCCCGTCAAATTCCCATTTGACGTGAAGCACAGCCGAAGAGTAGGTGCTGGATGACGTCGACGGCTGGTCGGCAGGTGAAGCTGAGTCGGTACGGGCGACAGACGGCAGACATGCCACCAGCCGCTGCGTCGTATGATCCAGGAGAGCCGGTGGAGGCGCCTCAGCTGACGTCTCGGTGAATTGCATGCTGCTGACTGGCAGATAGCACTCTACGTTGGCCTCATGCACCTTACCATGGGCGGGCAGGATGTTTGTCTTCGCCGCAGCATTCGTCACTCGGCGGACCATATGGCAGCCGTGCACAGACAATCCAGCTGACACACACATTGCCAGCGCCCGGTCTCCTGACACGCACTCGGGTTGGCTCACTTTAAAGCTTCTGAGAGCCCGGCGAATCTTGCTGGGCCGATTCGGTAATTCCCCCACCTGTCGCAGCACGAAAGCCGCGTCCTTCATGCCCTCAGCACGAGCACTTTGCCTGGCAGCCTCCACGAGCTGCAAATAACTATGCTGTTGAGCAAATCTTGAGGACGCCTGACGCCGAGAACGGTCGCTAGCTGATCGTAAGTTCTTGCCGGTCGTTCTCGCTCCCTTTCCACGGCTTCTTCATCACGGCCGGTCTCGGCTTCATCGTCACTCACGACGTGGTCACCACGATTCAGGGACACGGAGAATACATCGTCTCCCGAATGATCAGGCGCACATTGACCTCTGAATTTCTCCTGGATTCGCTTAGACTTAACCCACTTTCCTTTTAAGTTCTTGACGATCAAGTCGGCCGCCTTTTTCGTGTCCACAATCGACGACTCACTCGGAAGACAGCCCCGAGGGATTTTCTCAATAACCAACTACAAACTATAATTAAACACGTGAGCATAATAGTTCCATGCCCAAACGCTTTTGCAATGGTTAAAAAGTCCATTAATTCCTCTCTGCTGACGCTCACCTCCATGTTCATTGTACGCAAGATCCAACCACATTGACCCGACCCTTACAGGCAAGGACGGCTCCCCTGCCATGGGAAACACTCTACGTGACCTATCTGGACCCAGCCAGTCAGTTAGGGGAGAGTTTTGGCATAGCGACCGCTGGATCAGGTTACCCGGTCAAAACATCCCGCCAGCCGACGCGTCGCGGTGTTCGGCTCGGGCTTCCCCGTGCCGTCCGGGCCGGCCACCACACCGCACCGCGACCTGCCGGGGTACAATTGATCACTACCGGCGTTAGAGCAGCTAGGTGCAGCTGAAACTTACGGTACATCTAGTCAAAGGATCGCTGATTGCATTGGGATCAGTCTCTGGTTGTGCGCTGTTGTGCGTTTTTGTTTAACCTTATTCCAACTTGGAGGTACTAGAAAATTTAACGACTATTGTAATGATTTATTCTTTGATAAAAAAACACAACAGCATATTGTGAATCGTTCTATGCCTTTTTGAATTGCTTAATGCATCGAGAATGTTCTATCATTTCATATCTCACTTGCCCAGGTATTTAGAATGCATCTTACCTTTATCAGTTGTCAAACTCCGACAACATTTGTGCACATGTGTATCGTTATTTTTCCACAAGGAATGTTGCCCATGCTCATGGACTTGTTACTATGTCAAATTTTGTGACAATTGTCATACACCTGTAACCTGATATGCGTCAAGCATTTGCTGATGCAATGGCGCCACAAGTATGGCATAAAATAGTCGAGAAATGCATTTATGGCCAGTATTTTCCTTCAGTTATCACACTGTGCGGTGGTAAGCCGACTGGCGGTGCACTCCGCGTTTAACTACACAGGCACAGCTGCACACAGGTCGCTGCGACTGAATACGTGGAAATACGCCTGCCGGCTGTCATGCAGAAAGGTCGACTGTGTGGAGCTGACGCGTCGTGACCAATCCATTGTGTCGGCGGGGTATATAAGCCGGCCTTCCGTCCTCAAACTGTACAACCGAGTCGACTCGCCTGCACCATGCTCCGTGTGCTGGTGTTCTGCTCGCTGCTGGCGGCCGCCTGGCCGCTCAGTTGTGCGCCCTGCAATGTCACATGTAAGGTGTTCACCGAGATAGATTGCTTTCCGTGGGGCCTGATGACTGACGTGTGCGGCTGCTGCGAGGTGTGCGCGCGCGGACTCGGCCGCAGGTGTGGCGGACAGTACGCAGGCAATCCCGGATGTGGCCGACTCCTGCGCTGCCACAAGCCACCTCTGAATCCAGGAGAGATCGCTTACAACCAGGACGGCAGGTGTGTCTGGACGTGGACAAGCCAGTGACTGGGTGTGCAGCAGCAAGAACGCAAGTCTGAGCTCTGGACGGACGAGCAGCCTAGGGTCCGGGCGTTAAAGAGCCTCAGCGTCTCCCGGCGGGAGGTAGCGAGTGATCGGATCCCTGTCGCGGTGTGGTGTCGTGTGCCTAATTGGGATCACTCGGACCACTGTGTAATCCTACTGGTATCTAAAACCCAATAAATGTAACCTGCAGCTACCCGCTACACTTGCATGTATGAATGCCTGAATAATACATGGTGATACATTTTAACACTTAGGTGTGAAAACCTATAATCCAACGCATGATGGCAGGTAGGAACTATGCGATATGCCGAGCGATTTCTTGCTACCGATAAGTGATTTTCGGAGCACAAAACATGGCCTGGCTTTCGCGATAGCTCAAGCGATTCTTCGAACTGCACGCCATCTCGGTAGACCTTTGTGGCTATTTTTGCACGGCAAGGGAGGATTCCGGCACTAAATGGGTGCCTGAACTCCACAATGTAGGAGGCTTAGTTCATCTCATGATGTAAAATACAGATTACAATGGCACAAGATGATATATTCGAAAAATGAACATCAACGTTTCGGCTGTATGCCTTCATCAGGGTGACATGTATTATTTTTTAATATATGAAACAGTGCTTTGCATTTTTCAATCGACACGTGACACTACGTCTACCATCTACCACAGGTTGGCGAAAGACACACATGTTGCTCTACATCTCATGATGTAGAGCAACATTTTATAACCATGCATGATCCATACAATATCTACTTATGCATGCTAATTAATCACGGTTCAGTGAAGAGAGCGGTGGACGTAGGACGGGGACAAGTAGGGTCGTATAGGCCTATGATATTAGGGAGCGGTTGTGCCTTCCTCTAACATCTACGCACCTTGCTCAAGTGCTTAATGTGAGTGTGAATGTTTCTTAAACTCTTGCATATTTGTTCAATAGCGGTGGCAGACACGTACTAAGGGAAAGCGAGTACGATGAAACCTACCAATAACACCCCAAGGTTTACGCTTTTCAAGCAGTGCCGTCTGTGCGAAGCTTTTGAAACCTCCAAATTATACCTGCCGAGATGCGCCACCGACTATGATAACATCCAAATTATACCTGCCGAGATGCGCCACCGACCATGATAACATCCAAATTATACCTGCCGAGATGCGCCACCGACTATGATAACATACAAGAACTTTAAATTATCAAGTACATCTCTGATCATGAATGAAGCCCGGTCTCATGGTCGACAGTGTCCTGCATTGTCAGCGATTTAAACATTGCATCTTGTTTCCTCTTTTTGAGCTCATAGTTATACAACTTCCGCAGATTCAACGCCGCATCTAGGTGCTTCTTTTGTTGGTCTTTTCTGGCATCATTGTAGGAATTTAAGAAGTCAGTTCGGTACAGTCATGCGCTCACTCAAGCGCAAACAAAATCAGTGTAATGCAGGCGTAACACATGCTCGGTGTATCATGCTCACACAGAAAGCTGGGCACATGTGCGCTCTTTCTATACCTTCCGCACGTCCAGATTTGACATGCATTGCTATGCTTTAGCATGTCCATGCACCAAGTATATATAAATATATATATATATGTGTGTATGTGTGTGTGTGTGTTTATCAGTTGCGTACCTATGGGAGACTTTGGGGAAGTTGCCCCTCACTCAGAGGTTCTGGGGTCCCAAAATTCCCTCCGGGGTTCCGAAAAATTGCACCGGGCTCCCTAAAGTCCCGCTGCCCCATAAAATCCGCTATAATTTATCGTAGCCCGGGCAGATTTTTCGTGTGAAGGCGCTTGTTTCCGGGGGGACCGACGCCAGTTTTCTGGTCTCTACACAATTTTTGGTGACTTCTTCTGTATTACGTATACTCCGAGTACCGGCCTGATTTTTCCGGGCCCCGGTGCGATATCTTTGTGTCCCGCCGCGATTTTTTGGAGCTATGGTACGTTTTTTCGAGGCCGTACTCGATTTTTAAAGGCCACGCTGCGCCTATTTGGGTGGAATATGTCGGGCTTCGGATCGACTTTCCTGGCTCGGGCATTGGTTTTTCGGAATCTGTCCTTGTTTTGGAAGGCTCCTGCTTGTTTTTTTTTGTCGGATCCCGATGCGATTTTTCGGACCATGCTGTGCTTATTTAGGGCTATCGACGCCAATTTTTTGGAGCCCTGAAGGGAATTATTGATACCCGATTCTAATTTTTGGGACTGCCAACGGGGATTTTGGGTCCCGAGCACAATATTTAGGGGCTTGGCACGGGTTCGTGGGGTGTGTTATACTTAGCTGGACCCCAGGGCGGCTTTGGCAGGCCCTGGTGCAAGTCTTCGGGCCCGGCGCTGCTTTGTTGGTGTACGTTGTATTTATTTAGATCTCCCTACGCGATTTATGAGGACCCAGGGGTGCGAACCAATGGGGCCACTGAGCGATTTTGGGAACCCCGGAGCGATTCTTGGGATCCCACCCCTTCAGGTTGGGGGCTGGGTGGCATTTTCCACATTTTCCACTTCCACTGGGCGGTCCTGTTTCGAATTTTCCGGTGCTCGGGTCACTTCAGTGGAGTCTCTTTGTAATTTATTTTGGTCGAGTACTATTTTTGACCCCCCCCTGCGCGATGTATTGCGGGCCCCGTGCGATTCTTCGTGCTCCCGGTGTATTTTTTTCGGTGCCCCAACTCGCTTCTTTTCCGGGGCCCGACACGTTTTTGCGTCTTGCGAACTATTTTTGTGGCCGCACATTCCGGGTAGGACTTCATTTTTAGAAGCCAGCTGCGATTTGTGGGACTCCGGCGAGACTGTTGGGCCCCATTGTTATTTTGAAGTACAGCGACGCGACTTCATTGGGTCTAAGTGTGGCTTTTTGGGCCCCATCGTCATTTGCTGGGACGTCCAGAGCGAGTTTTGGAGGCCTAGACAGGTTTTTGGTTGCCCAACACGTTTTGGGGGCTTTTGGAACGATTGCTGGGACCCCAGAGTGATTTTCCATTTCAGGATGATTTTTATTGCGATGACCTAGCTTCATATTTGGGTGGTCCCAGTGGGACTTGTGGAGCCTCGGTGCGACCTGTTGAGCTCCTAGCGTGAATTTCACGGCCCCTAGCCCTACCTTTTGGGTCCCCGTCGTGATTTTCAAAAACCTCAGCACAACTCGTTTGGGGCCTCAGCGTGATTTTTAGAAGCCCAGGCGTGATTTTTTTAGGCCCCCAGCGCGATTTTCAAGGGCCCGACCCAATTTTTGAATTCCAACGTGATTTCTATGGACCCCAGTCCGACATTTTGAGGCCTCAACGTGATTTTCGGGGGGCCAGCGACTTATTTGGGGTCCAGGCGTGACTTTTGGGGGGCCTAGCCATATTTTCACGGGCCCCGGTCCCACCTTTTGGAACCGCCAGTGGCATTTGCATGAGCCCCGAAACGATTTGTGTGGCCACCAATGCGATTTTCAGGGGCCTTCGTGCGAGTTTTGGGGACCGGCTTCATGTTCACTGCCCCTGTGCTCCTCTTTCGGGCCCCAATGTTATTTGTAGGGGCTCCGGTGCGATTTGGAGGGCTCCAAGAGGATTTTAGGGAGCATGGCGCAATCTTTCCAAACCCCGCGATTCTTGGAGGTCCCACAATCTCTCGGGGGGGGGGGGGGAATGCCCCCAATGCCTCTCCCCCTTTCGGTACGCCACTGTGAACAGCACAGCATATGCACCTTCCAATGAGCAACACGCCATGCAATTCACAGCGACATGAACATACAGCTAATGAATACAACGACATGGACATACAGCTAATGACTACAACGACATGGACATACAGCTAATGATTACAGCGACATGGACATACAGCTAATGATTACAGCGACATGGACATGTAGCTAATGATTACAGCGGCATGGACATACAGCTAATGATTACAGCGACATGGACATGTAATGATTACAGCGGCGTGGATATACAACTAATGATTACAGCGACATGGACATACAGCTAACGATTACAGCGACATGAACATACAGCTAATGATTACAGCGACATGGACATGTAGCTAATTATCACAGCGAGATGAGCATACGGCTAATTTTTACAGCGACATGAACATACAGCTAATGACTACAGCAACATGGACATACAGCTAATGATTACAGGGACACCGACATACAGGTAATTATTACAGCAACATGGACGTACAGCTAATGATTACAGGGACACCGACATACAGGTAATTATTACAGCGACATGGACATACAGTGAATGATTTCAGCGACATGTAAATACAGCTAATGATTACAGCGACATGGACATACAGCTAATTATATTACATTGGAATATGGGACTGCCATGTACACCGTAAACTCAGTCTGTAATTGTCACGAATTAGTGACTGTCATGCACACCGTAAACTCAGTCTGTAATTGTCACGAATTAGTGACTGTTATGTACACCGTAAACTCAGTCTGTAATTGTCACGAATTAGTGACTGTCATGCACACCGTAAACTCAGTCTGTAATTGTCACGAATTAGTGACTGTCATGTACACCGTAAACTCAGTCTGTAATTGCCACGATGTGAGTGTTGCCGTGGTCCACGATGTGAGTATTGCCGTGGTCACAGCGAAACATTTTGTACACGCCCGATCATTGGGGTGACGGAGATATAGTGCTGCTTCTTTCTGGCTGCACAATAGTTGACTCCGCTTGTATCCAAAAATATACCAAGAGACTGTGAATATCAACTATCAGCTCTAATAAAAAAAAAGACTGAAGGCATGGTATGGCAGTTGACAGCGATAACACAGGAGTGTCATAGTAGTTTACAGAAATAACGCAGGAATGACATAGCCGTTGACAGCAATAACGCAGCTCATGGATTTGGTCCGCGGATTCAAATAATGTTTTCTGACAGTAAAGGGTAGTTCTATATTTAAAGCTATGTTTGTGGTGCAGACTGGGAAATGCTCTCCCACAAGTTGCAACCTTCCTCATATGGCACTACGTCCTCCTTTGCGGAAATCCTGGCAGCGCCTTGGTTTGCGGAAAAGCAAGCCTGCAAAACCTGACGCCGAGCTCTTCGGTAATCTAAACATCCATGGCATTTAGCGATGGGGTGGTGACAGCTGGCATACTAACGTCAGGAACTTGTCGATGAAGCGTTGCCAGGATTGCGGCAGGCCCTCCAGGTCGCCATGTTCGTTCTTGTTGACGTGGATGGTGTGGGAGACGTTGGTTGGCGCTCCGATGGTGACAGCACCACTAGGCCGCTTGGGCCGAGGGTTCAGCAGGCTGCTGCTGAGGAAGCTCCGAATCACGCCGGCCATCCTGAAACTGAAGGTGTTCAGAACACGCGGCACCGCCCACAATGCCCCCATCACATGACATTGGCACCTTGTCCATGTCACACGTGGCATGCAGGATCGTGGATGAGACATGCAACGCAGCGCAACATGTGCGTCTCACGTCTCACGTCTCACGTCTCACGTCTCACGTCTCACGCTTGCTGCGAGGATATACAGGTTGTCTCACACTGTTGTGTGGACGTACGTAGTGTCTCAAGTACGTTCACAACTGTTCAGTTTACTGTTCAGTTCAAATTGCGAGAGGGTGCGCTTTACGAAGTATCGATAAGTATTTTATTAACAGCAACGTTCTTTAGAGAGCTTCATTTGAAGGAGACCTCACGAGCAACAGTGAGCACACCTCTGGAAAGTCCTGTCGACTAATCACGTTGTCTCCTTTTCCATGGTTGCACTGGTGGCTCAGTTGATATGCCGATCGTCTTGTCCATGGATGGACACTGGGGGAGGAGCGGGCATGTTCTGTACCTAGTTCTCTGATCACATGTATCGCTGAGCCTTCAGCGCACACCAGACATGCTGGATCCAAAGTGCATTGTGGGGCACCCTCCCCTCTCCCCCAAGTGAGGAGAAGTCTCCACTACCAGTGCACAGTGTCATAACTCAAGGAAAAAACTATCCAAAAATGCATTTCTTGACCATTTGTGTATGCCATAATCGTGGCGCTATGGCATCAGCAAGTGCTTGACGCACACCAAGTCACAGTTTTTACGACAATTTTCACAAAATTTGGTATAGTAACAAGTCCGTGGACATGGACAACATTATGTATGGAAAAAAACGATACACGCGTGCACAAATGTTGTCGGATTTTGACGACTGATAAAGGTAAGATGCATTCTAAAAACCTGAACAAGTGAGGTATGACATGATAGCTGAGAACATGCTCAATGCGATAAGCAATTCAAAAGGGCATATAACGATCCACAATATTATATTTTTGATTTAAAAATAAGTCATTACAACAGTCGTGAAATGTTTAGTACCTCCAAGTTCGATTAAGGTTTTTTTAAAAAAGCACAACAGCGCACAACCAGAGACCAATCCCGATTAAATCAGCGATCCTTTGACTATATGTACCGTAAGTTTCAGCTGCACCAATCTGCTCTAACACCGGTAGTGATCAATTGTATCCCGGCAGGTCGCGGTGCGATGCGGTGGACGGCACGGGGAGGCCTCGGCAGGTCGCGGTGCGATGCGGTGGCCGGCACGGGGAAGCCCCAGCCGGACGCCGCGACGCGCCGGCTGGCGGGGTATTTTGACCGGGTAGCCTGATCCAGCAATCGCTGTGCAACAAATTTCCCATAACTGACGAGGCGACTAAGTCGAGATAAGTCGCGTAGAGCGTTTCCCATGGCAGGGGAGCTGTCCTTCGCTGTAATGGTCTGGTCAGTGTGGTTGGATTTTGCGTACAGTGAAAATGGAGGTGCTTGTCAGCAGAGAGGAATTAGTGGACTTGTTAACCAGTGCAAAAGCGTTTGGGCGTGGAAACTATTATCCTCATGTATTTACTTATAGTTTTCAGTTGGTTATGGAGAAAATCCATCAGGACTATTTCCCGATTGAGTCGTCGATTGTGGACACGAGAAAGGTGACCTACTTGATCACCAAGAACTTAAAAGGAAAGTCGGTTAAGTGTGAGCGAGCCCAGGGCAAATTTAGAAGTCAGTTTGCGATTTATCTTTCGGAAGACGAGGTGTTCTACGTGTCCCTAAAGCGTGGTGACCACGTCGTGAGTGATGATGAAGCTAAGACCCGGCTTGATTACGAGGCCGTGGAGGGAGCGCGAGGGCGACCAGGTAGAATCTACGATCAGCTCAGCGCCCGTTCTCAGCGTCGGGCGTCCTCAAGAGTTGCTCAACAGCACAGTTTTCTGTAGCTCGTAGAGGCTGCTAGGCAAAGTGCTTGTGCTGAGGGCATGAAGGACGCGGCTTTCATGCTGCGACAGGTGGGGGAATAACCGAATCGGCCCAGCAAGATTATCCCGGGCTCTCAGAAGCTCTAAAGTGAGCCAACCCGAGCACGTGTCAGGAGACCGGGCGGTGGCAATGTGTGTGTCAGCTGACTTGTCTGTGCACGGCTACCGTATGGTCCGCCGAGTGACGAATGATGCAGCGAAGACAGACATCCTGTCTGCTTATGGAAAGGTGCATGAGGCCAAGGTAGAGTGCTATCCGGCAGTCAACAGCATGCAATTCACCGAGACGTCAGTTCTCCTGGATCATACATCAGCTCTCTACAGGCTCTCCTGGATCATACGACGCAGCGGCTAGTGGCATGTCTGCCGTCTGTCGCCCGTACGGACTCAGCTTCACCTGCCGACCAGCAGTCAACGTCATCCAGCACCTGCACTTCGGCCGTGCTTCACGTCAAATGGGAATTTCACGAGGCGACAGGGCAAGTTGTATACAAACAGATGGGAGACGGCGATGAAGCTGCAGAACACACTCTGTTCTGTACCACTTTGATGCCTTTGCAACTAACAGTGGGTGGCACTTGCGTCTGGACCAACCTACCCGTCTTCAACCCGCTTCTGCCGGCCGTTGCGGATCCCGTACAAGCGCGAGACAGCAGAGGCCTCCCGGAAAGAACGAGACAGTGACGTACTCAGTAGACGTATCCGAGATACGTCTACTGAGGCCGACCTACGTCGCCGCAACAGACGGTACCAGTTTCAGAGTGGCGTACAATGTTCAACTCAACATGATTCACAGCAAGGTGGTGTTTGAGTGCCTTCTCCACATTTCTTACCGCCTGGAGGTCAAAGTGTGGGCAGTGTCTGGCGAAGAAAACAAGATGCGTGTGAAAGAAAGAAGGAAAGAATTACATCAACAGATCTTGGAGAGACTGGGTCTTGTCGTGGATCAGCCATGTGTTAGGTAGGTAGGTACGTCTAACGACGGGAACACGGCTCGGCGTGCCTTCAGAGACCCACATTTTACCTGTGTGTCATATCTTAGGGATGTATTTTGGAATAATTTCAGCCACTTAAGACAAGGAGATCTTGGATCTATTCTGCGGAGCAATTATTAGGTCACATTTGCAGTGCAGAATGCTCGCATAGCAAACGCTAACTAATAATTATCCAATATATGAGCGCCCATGGACTTCGCTTATGACGTCATTATGATTTCACTATGAATGACCGGACGTCGATCTTTTAAAACGAGGTACACTAGATACTCATGTAGGTATGTGCACAATTTGAGCTGCCTACCTCAATTGGTTCCAGAGATATTTCGCGGAAGCAAAATGAGGGGAGGGGAATGTTCCCTTCACTCTTGTAGGTATTACCTCTGAAATTCCTGGGCTAAGCAATCTTTAAGACAATAGACCTTCTTCATATGTTCGAAATGTGAAACTCTTTCGATTAAGACCAAAATCGCCCCTGTAACTAGCATACTTTGTCCGCAATGATTTATGGCCAGTTTTTCCATCGAGTTATCACAGTGTGCAGTGCCCTGTCCGAGCCACCCGGCCTGCTCACCGCAGTTCCTGTACAGGTGTGTTCTTTGTTCGGTTTTGCAAATATCATGATTGCACCGAAAACGTTGGTACCCGAGGGCAGCGAATTTATCCGATCAGGGCGAAAATGATGTGTATTGTCATGGAATGGAAGCATGGAAGCAAATAATAGGTCTTACATGACCACCTTAACGGTGTACAATTCAACGCAATCGGGTTTCTACGATCGTCTCGCATTTTTCCGTTTTCGCCCGGATCTGCCCAAATGCACTATGATCCGTGGTCAACCCTCGAGTAGCGTTTCAAACGGGGACAAGGTCAAACCACAAGGTCAAATGTTCGTTTGAGTTTTTCGATGGCCTCACGTTTGATCGCTATGACTTTCAGTTGCATAAAATGCATATTTGACGTAGCTTGTTTTGCGGCATCAGAAAATTGTAAGATCAAAATACTTCCGAACCTTAAAGGTCAAGCTGGTTTATTCGGTCCCCTCGCATTTTTTTCCTTTTCGCACATGCCTACTATCAAGCGCTAGCCCGTGGCGAATCCTCCAGTAACATTTCAAACCGGGACATGTCTAGGTCAAACCTCAAGGAAAGGTTAGCTTGAGTTATTCGATGGCCGCTATGGCTTCAATTTGCATCAATTGTGTGTCATTTAACATGGCTTGTTGTGTGTTATCAGAAAGTGAAGAAATCGAACCAATTTCAAAGGTTAAAAATCTAGCCAATTTTTCTCCGTAGCCTCAAATTTGTTCTTCACCGAAACCTACCCACGTCTGGCATCAAGTCCGTGGCGAACCTCAAGTAGCATTTAAAACCGGGTCATGTCAATGTCAAACATGAATGTGAAAGGTTACTTTGAATTTTTCGAAGTCCTAGCGCTTCGTTGCTATGGCCCCAATTTCCATATTGAAAGAGGGCGTCATTCGTCGTGCCGGGAGGTACCTTAGCCGACTGTTCAGAAATCAAATGCATTTTTAAGGTCAAAGGTCGAACTCATTTCTTCGGTTGCATCGCATTTCTTCGCTTTCTCCCAAAGCTATCCAAATTTGGTATCTAGCGATATCCCGTGGTGAACCCTCGAGAAACACCTTAAACCGGGACATGCAAAGGTCAAACCTCAAAGTCAAAGATTAACTTGAAGTTTTCGAAGTCCTAGCGTTTCGTCGCTATGACTTCAATTTGCATCAAGTGGGTGTCATTCGACGTGGCCTGCCGTAAAGTATCAGGAAGTTGAGAAATGGAAATGACTGAAGGTCTCGAAAGTCTGGTGTGTGTACAATAATTGAGTGCAATATTGTAATAGGAGGAGCAAATCTATTTTTGTTTGACCGCAGGTAATGCGGTCAGTGGCGCAGACAGGATTTTCCTAAGGGGCGGCCCTACAAAAAATGCAAACAAAGAGATAGAGAGAGAGAGAGAGAGAGAGAGAGAGAGAGAGAGAGAGAGAGAGAGAGAGAGAGAGAGAGAGAGAGAGAGAGAGAGAGAGAGAGAGTTTTTGCACTCGAAACGCGCCGAAATTTTAGGGTTTTTGTGGTGAAGATCTCTAAATTTATCGTTGCATCTAGTGTATTTTTGTTGCTAAGTTGGGGGAGGTGGCTGGCTGCACCTCTAATTGTGATGGGGCGGGGACGGCCGAGTGGTTAAGGTGTTGAGCTCTGGGTACCAAAGGTCCCGGGTTAGACACTCGTACCACTCGGGACATTTCCCAATCCCTCGGCCCACCGGCGAAACAGTGTGGGCGGCAATGCAATGCAAGGCAATGCAGATGCAAACGTTTTTTTTGTAAGTCGTTCGCTTTCTGCTTAGTGGTTCAACGGAAGCTGTCAAATATGCAAGAGAATACACAGGTAAATGCGTACGATTGTATAATCAGCCGGACTTCATAACCGCGATAGACCACTGCTGTAATCAGGTGCGGATCCAGAAATTGTCATTGGGCGCTTGTCTGGAGAGGCACCACTGGAGGTGCACCACTGGAGGGGCGCCACTGAAAGGGCACCACTGGATTTCTTTGAACGGGCACCACTGCGAAAGCACCCCGAGGGGCGCCTTTTCCTCTCGGAGGGGCGCCTCCGGCGTGAAAACAAAAACGAGCGGGAGGGGAGGAGGCGGTGCACTGCGACCTTCTCGGAAGGGCACCTTTTCTTCCCAGGGGGAAAGGACTACAGCATGGTATTTTTATATCAGTGGGGCACCTCTGGTTGAACAATTCAAAGAAATCTGATTGGTTATTTGGAATAAAACTGGCTCAGGTAATCCTGCAAGTTGTGGGGACCAAGAAAAGGGCCCTCCAGCTTGTTGGTGACTTGCGGACCAATTGTGTTGTGGCACGTGATCTTTAATGCAATTGCAACAATTGTCCAACAATGTGTTATGCACATTGAGGAGTTGCATCTGCAGGCCACGGATTAAGGCCGCGAGCAGGGGCATTAGTGCAAATTGATTCGAGAGGACGGAGAAAATTGATAGGGATCTCCTAACAATAGTGCATCTTTTGGGAAGGGGCCTGAGGTGTAGGCAAAGGCTTCCTGTGCCAGTAGGCGGTGTGCTTCTGTTTTGGGCAGTATTGTAGCTTAGTTTGCATACGATATAAATTAATTACACGTTTCTCCTATGTAATGCCAATCTTTATTGGTTGGATAGGCTCACCTATAATTTTTTTATTATTATTATAAAACATACATTTTTTTCCTCGGATAAACATTTTTTCAGTGTGCACAGAATCGGAAAATGTTGTAGGTAAGTGTATCCGATATGCGCGGATTTTCCTGGAGCCAAGGTTATAATTTACTCTTGCACAGAGACTCAAAGTCTGTTGCGAATAAAGGTAACCGAGAACTGGCAGATGCAGCTTAGCCGGCGGTAAGCGTGCACAATTTACTCCTCCGCAGAGAGTCAACACGTGTTGCGAATAGGGGTACTCGACAGATGCAGGTTAATTATCAATTAGCGTGTAAAACGACCCACTGTAGCAGTTTTCTTGGTGGTACTACCCGGCTGGGAAGGTTAAATACAAAGGCAATCTCGCCGTGTGTCTAGCTAAAATTACCAGATACTAACGAATAAAATCTACTCACCCACTGACAGTCAAAATGTGTAGCGAATAAGAGTACCTGCAGGTTTCGGGTTCGTTCGCTGTCCCCGGTGAAAACATGTTCGGTGTGCAGTCGGGTTCCTAGGATTTGTATCAGAGGAGGGGCAATCAGAAATGGAGGGTGCCACCTACCCCCATTTAAGACAGTGTTTCGACCACTACGTTTTCAATGGTATCAATTTCTACTTAATCCGTATTAAAATAATTGGTGACAACTCAATTTTCATTCGGAGGAGGCCCACTACCATTATCGTTCCTTAGTAACCAGATTTCAAGCCCCTGGCATTTGTTCAAAGTTGTTCTGGTAAATCAGCTCACACTCCTTTAAGTACACCAGTATAAATCACTACACATGCAAAATTTTCCATTTCACATCCGGGCATCCAGGAATTTCCATGAGGAGGTGCATATTTCGTCGGAGGGGTGCCTTCGATCCAAACATACGTTGAGGGAAAGAGAAAGGTACACTCGAGCACACTGAAGGGGCTCGAGGTGCAGGTTAGGTATCAATCAGCGTGTAATTAATTAATAAATTGCCTTATTGTCTCAAAGGGGTGCCTTTTCCACTGAAAGAGGCGTCTGTGGTTCGAAAATCCGTTGAGCGGCAGGAGGCGGGGATGCACTCGAGCCTTCTTGAAGGATCACCTTTCCTGGTGAGATGGATGCCACCTTCCATGAAGAGGGGCACATGCCCTCCCCTGCATTCGCCTCTGTGTCACGCCCTTCAGTTCACAACGCCAGTTGGCCACCACGCCAACATTCGTGCACGTTCACATCCGCCTTGTGCATCAGGCGTTTTTGCCAGCCTTCGTGTAATTCTGCGGTTTCTGCTAGGCCCTCTATGTTTTGGTCATTACTGCTATGTAATAGTCTTGTACCAATTTGACGTCATGGAATGCTTGGTGTGGGGTTCGCGAGAAAAAATCGATGGATTCAATTCGAAAATTAGTTTTCTTCGTCCCACATATTCTGGTGGACAAGAAATCTGAATAACCAGTTGAGCTTTGATGCACCTCCTCTGTTTGTGTAAATATGCTCCCATACAGGCTACCGAATGGAGGCGCTGGTTCGGTGTTCTTTTTCGATCCGTTGAGTTTTTCTTCCTCTAATGATGTGCTTTAGGACCGCGGCGCGTTTTTTGTTGGAGCCCCGGAACGTTATTGAGACGCCGGCGCTTTTGATGGCTCTGCAATTTTTTGGTGGACCTACAGCGTTTTTGAGGAACCGGCGCGTTTTAGAAGGAGCCAATGTGTGTATTTAGTGCCTGGGACATTGTTCCAATCTTTGAAACCATGTCCTGTTTTGCGGGCGCAGCCTGTTTTTTAAGCCCTCGTACCGTCTTTGCGTTCCTGGTGTGTTTTGAGGGCTCTCGGTGTGTTTATTTAAGTCATCAGCTGCATATTTTAAGGATTTTTGCGAGACTCAGTCTGATTTGAAGGGTGCCGGTACGTTTTCGGCCTCTCAGTATGCTTCTATGGTCTCGCCGTGTATACTTGGGCACTCCGAGACAGATTTTTGGGCACCAGCACGAATTTTCAGGCTTCGGCTCGATATTTCGGTCTCAGGCGCTTGGCTCCAGGAATCCGGACTCGAGCTTAATGGATCCAAGGCGATTTTTCAAGACATCTTCTGAATGTTTCAAAGCCCGGATCGCTTTTCGGGGTCCCAGTGTGAATGTTCCACCTACAGCGCTATATTTGTATGCCTTGATTTTTCGAGACCCAGTGCATTTTTAGGAGCCATCCGCGACTTTTTAAGGCAGCTGGCGCGATTTTTGGGGCTCCAAAGCGAGTTTTCGGGCTCGGAAATGCATCTATTGCTACCCCTGCTGATTTGGGGAGCCCCTGCAGGTTTTTTTTTCGTGTCCCGATGCGCTTTCTGGGGCCCTGACTAAAGTTTGTGTGGCCCCAGTACGATTCTTCGGGGGACCCGTGCGATCTTTGGGGCTCAGTCGCCAATGTTCGTGGCACCGACTCAAGTTCTTGGGTCTTTGGTGAAGTTTTCTGGGCCCAGCTGTATTTACTTTGAGCGCTAGATGCGAATATATGAGGGCCCCAACTGACATTTCGGGACCCCTGCGCGATTTTTCGAGGCTCTGTGGCGATCTTTTGGACCCTTGTGAGAGCTTTTGGAGGCCCCGCTGTATTATTTCAGGGCCCCGACGCGGATTTGTGGGGCACCAACGCGAATTTGTGGGGTCACGACGGGAATTTTGGAGCCTCAACACGTCTTTTTGGGGGCCATTGTGAGGGTTTCTGATGCCCAGCTGTTTATTTGAGCCCCCGACGCAAATTTTCGGGGAACCGAACAAAATCCTTGAGTCCCAGCACGATTTTGGGAGCCCCAGCGCGAATTCTCGGGGCACGCTGTACTTAGTTGGGGCTCAAACGCGAAATGTTTTGGGCCCGGACGGAAATGTTCGGGTCTCAGTGTAACTCTTTTCCCAGCTCGATTATTGGAGGCCCATCACCTCTCAGGGAGGGTGGGACGGGGTATATCCCCACCGTGTCCTCCTCCTTCGGTACGCCATTGCATGATGGTTCATAAAACAAGCCCTCATATGCGGGCACAAAACTGCACTTCCTGTAAACATAGGATGATGTATAAATTATATATCCAAGCATATGAATGGGGTGTTCATGATTTAACTTCCACATACAACACTCGCTAATTATCACAGTTTCGGAAGTTTTTGGTGCTGGAAAGAAAGTAAGATTGATATCATGCCCATAAGACATTTTCAAATTTCTAGTATTTTAGTGGTAGGTGTCGGTATCGCCACCGTACTATACCTCTGTGGGGTGATATATTGTCGCACGCTCTTTTCATTATACAGTTTCTTACAGGATATAATTCCCCAAGTGGTCGGATTCTTAGTCACACCGCGAAAGAAAGCACAACTGCCTTGAACATAAAACATAGGAAACGCGCACAACACTTTTAATCAATGTCGTGTCCATTTTAGTTTCCAAGTACATTTATACCCACTTTTCAACTTTCCTAGCAGACGCTGCTCTTCTCCACTGAAGATCTTTCATCACATCACACGGCTCGCTTGACTGACAATTATCTCATCATAGCAGAAAACTACTCAGATGCCCAGCTGTTGAGGCTCGTGATTCAGCCGTTCCTCAGCTGGTGAGACTGGTGATTCAGCAGTTCCTCAGCTGGTGAGGCTGGTGGTTCAGCAGTTCCTCAGCTGGTGAGGCTGGTGATTCAGCAGTTCCCCAGCTGGTGAGGCTGGTGATTCAGCAGTTCCTCAGCTGGTGAGGCTGGTGATTCAGCAGTTCCCCAGCTGGTGAAGCTGGTGATTCAGCAGCGCCTCGGCAGGTGAGGCTGGTGATTCAGCAATGCCTTACAAATCCAATCGTCACAAACCGGGAAACCCCACCTGCCTACCACGCGGGCGACAGTCTCACCTGAGTCACGACTCCTGACGCGTGCTGAAGGCGATGCTTCAGCTGCTGCAGCCGTCCGTGACCCCGACAGCAGTCGACCGTGGTGGTCCGTCGTGTTCTGGACGACTCAGGCGTGACGCACGGCGGAAGTGCTATCGGCGCCACATCCTGGTCAGTCGCGCCGCCAATGTCGGCCCGCTGACTACGGCCGTCAGCGTGCTGGTCTGCCGTGCCGCCAATGTCGGCCCGCTGACTACGGCCGTCAGCGTGCTGGTCTGCCCCTCGTAGAGTTTGAGTGTTCCATGCGCGTTGATTTGTTTTCCTCTAAGGATTGCCCCTAAGGAAATGAGACGTCGTTTGTTGTGGGTGGTTGCGAGTATTTTAGTGTTTTCTACTAGTAATTTCCTTGTCAGCGCTGTGTTGTAGTGTTCGTGTGTATGAGAGAGTGGCCCGCCGTTTTGTAGGTGCATTGTGAGTCTTCGACTGAGTGTAGTGGTTGTTTTCCCCGATGTATCTACTGTGAGGTAGGAGTGCGCAGTCTCCTAAGGTGCAATTGTAATGGTATATCAGATTTGTTTGTTTGAGTGGTGATGGGTCATGTGCGGTATTGTTTTTCATCAGTAGTGATGCTGTAGTTGGGCTGTTGTAGTATATGCTTAGCTTGACTTTGTCTGCTGGTTTTGTGGTTTTGCAGTTTCTCCGAATAATATTTTTGAGTGCGGTTTCATCTGGTTTGTATCCTGGTGTCATTGTGTTTCTGTAGTACAAGTGGTGGGTGTCACCGACTTTTGTGCTGGTTTGTTTTGTGCCGAGGTGTGTTGTGATGACAATCGATATTAGCTGGTCTATGCGTGATATCGGATAGTTGTTATTTGCCAGTGTTTGTTTTACTTGTTTTAGCTCATGATGCATATTATGCCATGTGGAGCTGTGTCTAACTGCACGGTGAATGTAGGATTTGATAACACTGTCCTTGTACCTATCAGGGCAGTCACTGGTCCCAGTGAGGCATTTTCCCGAGTCCGTTGGTTTGTGATGGACGCTGGTGATGAAGGTGCTGTCCGTGGCGTCGATGGTTACGTCTAGGAAGCTGATCCTGTTGTCTGTGGCTTCTTCGATGGTGAGTTTCGGTCCTGATATTGTCTCCAGTCGTTGTTTCAGCTGGTGTAGTGTGTTGGTGTCACGAATGTCGACCAAGATGTCGTCGACGTATCTGCAGTAGGTGAATGACCTGACCCGATCTTCGGCCAGCACTTCGTTTTCCACTGAAGGCATGAAGGCTTCGGCAAGGAGGGGGCCACCGCACTGATTCACAACACCAGTCCATCACAAACCGACGGACTCAGGGAAATTCCCCAATGGGACCAGTGACTGCCCTGATCGGTACAATGACAGTGTTATCAAATCCTACATTCACCGTGCACTTAGACACAGCGCCACATGGCATAATATGCATCACGAACTAAAACAAGTAAAGCAAACACTGGCAAATAACAACTATCCGATATCACGCATAGACCAGCTAATATCGATTGTCATCACAAAACACCTCGGCACAAAACAAGTCAGCACAAAAGACGGTGACACCCACCACATGTACTACAGAAACACAATGACACCAGGATACAAACAAGATGAAACGGCACTGAAAAACATTATTCGGAGAAACTGCAAAACCATAAAACCAGCAGAACAAATCAAACTGAGCATATACTACAGCAGCCCAACTACAGCATCACTACTGATGAAAAATAATACCGCACATGACCCATCACCACTCAAACAAACAAATCTGATATACGACTACAACTGCACGTTAGGAGACTGCGAACTCCTACCTCACAGTGGATACATCGGGGAAAACAACCACTACACTCAGTCGAAGACTCACAATGCACCTACAAAACGGCGGGCCACGATCTCATACACACGAACACCACACCACAGCGCTGACAAGGAGATTACTAGTAGAAAACACTAAAATACTCGCAACCACCCACAACAAACGACATCTCATTGCCTTAGAGGCAATCTACATCAGACACGTCGATGTAGCCATCAACAAACAAATCAACGCGCGTGGAACACTCAGACTCTACGAGGAGCAGCCCCCCCCCCCCCCCCACAGTGACGGGTCTTGCAGTGTAATACCTGAAATGTAAATTTCCAGTACTGCCAGCGCCCACTCACATAACGCACGATAATTGTTACTACAAAAATCAATATCAAGTGTGTATATTTCATCGATGTGACTTTCCCAACATACCGTGTTGAAAATGTCTTAGGTTAAGGCGAAACATCGATAAAATACAGAGATGACCTATGTGTTAATTATAATCTTGACCATCATGCACTACGGCGAAATACTACACAAACACACCGAAGAGACAAGGAAAATAATACGAACAATTGAATCCACACGCAAGAAGATCACCAACTCTGAACTCGCGGTATGTATATATATATATATATATATATATATATATATATATATATATATATATATATATATATATATATATATATATATATTATATATGTTATATATATATATATATATATATATATATATATATATATATATATATACATTGTTAAAGACGACAGCGTTGTCTGCGTTTATCTTCTTTTTATGCACATTTTCTAGTTTTCGGATGACTTTCCGTTCTTCATTGGAGATATTATGCAATAGGTTACCGAAGGAAGCAATTGTGAAGAGAAGGAAAATTGTTAAAAAGTCACTCATAGGTCGATATAATACGTGATTCGTTACATTATGTTATATTTTCGACATTTCAATCAACATTGATCATCTTCAAGAATAAATTAAGCGAATCACAAGTCACACAGAATCTGTGTGACTTGTGATTCGCTGTGATAGCATCTGTGTGATAGCATCTGCTTTGTGCTATCTGATAGCACAAAGCAGATGCACGATAAAAATTATCACACATTTCACAAACATTATGTCTCTAGGCACTTCGTAAGTTAGGATTCCGAAATTAATATGATACCATACTACATTCAAGCTCACTTCTGATACACTATTATACGGCTAAAGATTTGTCATACAGAGCCAAGTGTGTGTATGTCTTGTTTTGTGCGTTGATGATGGGTGTGGTCAGAGAGACTACATCAGAGACACCACACCCATCATCAACGCACAAAACAAGACATACACACACCTGGCTCTGTATGACAAATCTTTAGCCGTATAATAGTGTATCAGAAGTGAGCTTGAATGTAGTATGGTATCCTATTAATTTCGGAATCCTAGCCCATGGAGTGCCTAGAGACATAATGTTTGTGAAATGTGTGATAATTTTTTTCGTGCATCTGCTTTGTGCTATCTGTGTGACTTGTGATTCGCTTAATTCATTCTTGAAGATGATCAATGTTGATTGAAACGTCGAAACCATAAACATAATGTAACGAATCACGTATTATATCGACCTATGAGTGACTTTTTAACAATTTTCCTTGTCTTCACAATTGATTCCTTCGGTAACCTATTGCATAATATCTCCAACGAACAACGGAAATTCATCCGAAAACTAGAAAATGTGCATAAAAAGAAGATAAACGCAGACAACGCTGTCGTCTTTAACAATGTATGTATCCGTGAAAACCTGCTTTCGAAATATTCCAATATATATATATATATATATATATATATATATATATATATATATATATATATATATATATATATATATATATATATATATGTATATATATGTATATATATTCATACCTGCATGGCCGAACTTTATCGCGTTAAATGGGTGGATCTGCCCATTCAGCAACGGTTTCAGCCCCACCCCAAATTTGCTGAGCTTTCGCATGAAGCCTATGGGCATTGTCTAGAAAGAAGTACTTCAAAACGCCTTTAAACCAATCGCTCACATCCAACATTTTTTTCCGCATCTCAACCCATGCATAGGACGCCACTGTTGTAATTGAAAATAAAAAAATGTCCGAGGTTTCCATGGGATACTGATCCGAAACGTAATTCTACACAGCATCATCATACGTCACGGTTCGTTGGAAAGGCTCAGACTGCACAAAGTACGATAATAACCAAATAAGCATTGAAATCCTGAGCATTTCTAAAAAGTGTAAAGGTTAGAAAATATATTATTATTTTAGGGTAAGAGAATGCTCCGTTGACGTCATAAACCTCTCATCTCCTTTCACTACATCATTTGCAACTGAGCTCCTTCTAACACTTCCAGCTCATTCTGTATTGCCGAAGTCCGAAATCCACAGCGATCAGATGCTGCTTGTATACAGGGCTCCAGTGGTGGACCGCTTGCTGAACTGATAATGTTGTTTGGCCGACAGAGGAATGCAAGGCAAGAACAGCGTAGACACGTGTTTCTCACTGCACGGCTGCAGGGCAAATGACCACGTGACGACCGCACAAGCGAATACCTGCGGCTGGCCAGTGGTGAATCTTGTAGACTGTCACGCAACGCATAACTATGAAGCGGCGCAGCCTACCAGTAATTATTGGTATGAAGCGGCACAGCCTACCAAGCGGCCAGCCATGGTTAAGGGGCCCCTCGAACATTTCACTGCAGGCGAGTGTACAATGGTGACACGGGTGTCACCATGATGACATCCGACTGTGTCATGTGCAATGACACAGCCTCGGCCGGCCGGCCGTCAGCGCGCCGTGCGGGAACGGATGTCGACTAAGCAAAACAATGTCGCCACCGCGCGGTGCATAGATCAAGGTCAGCGCGTTACATAGATCAAGGTCAGCGCGTTACATAGATCAAGGTCAGCGCGCTGACAGGTGCCGACCCAAGTCTGAGAGCCACTCGGAGCGCGGATCCCAGGACACATGAGGGCAGCCCTGATTAGGCTGTCAAACGCGTTCCGAGGAGGGGTCCAAAATTAGCTTCGTTACCATTACAGTCCGGTCATCTCTGCCTCTCAGAGCCCTCTTCATGTATCAGGTCCCTCTCCTGCTCTTAGGGGCTCACAACAGTTCTGAATATCTCTGCTTAGCTTCCATCCCAGGAATTTCCGGTTCTGAGATGGACCCTCATTCTTCCTCTTCAGATCTTTTGGGTCCTGTTTATCCCTCAGGGGCCCTTTCAAACCCCAAGAGCATCCCAGCCCTCTCTGGTCCTCAGGCGCCTTGCTTATCCCTCAGGATCCCACAGGACTGACCGGGCTCAGGTATCAGGGGCCCTTTCCAGCCGTGACAGTCCTTTCCAGCTGACATGGGAATTCCAGCTCTCAGACAGGCCCTCAATTGTCTTAACTGCATCGTTTCCGATTTCGATGCACTGATCTCCTTCACCACCGAGCCCAATAAGCCTGGCTACACCAAGCTTCCTCTCTCCTACATGGCATGGCAACATTAGAGGGCTATGTTATGTAGGGTTTGACCATGCTGCTATCTGCCGTGCGTTAACCCGGTCAGATCCTCACAACACGTCTCGGGGGGGGGGAGGAGTTCGCCATTATAAGTCTCCCCTCTAGTCTCCAAACTAGGCGTTGCACGAAGACGAAAGTGGTGTCATCGGAAAGCGCTTAACAAGTAGGGCCTGAAATCGCCTCCAGAACTGTATCCATTCAGGAATGACATCACTAGGGGTCTATAGGATTACAACGAACTAAATTACGTCTATAGGATTACGACGAAAAAACGAAATGTTTTTGGCTTTGGGAAGTTCATTTTTTGGTAGATTGTAAAAACAAAAACAAATTTGGAATAAGAAAAGGAAGAAGTAATCGACCAACGCCCCAATATATTTACCCACCAAAATTCAGTATTTTAAGTTTTCGAAAACTTTCAAAACTCAAAATTTTCAATTTTAATGAATTTTTATTTTTATTATAGGTAGAGTGCATCGATAAACGTTGTTTTGAGTCAATATTCTCTCGTAAAAGGTGCTTACTTTAGTCAGAATCTTCGACTTCAGCACCAATGAGCAGATATGTTTTAGAAAAAATAAGTCATCAAAAATAACGAAAAACATAAATTCCTTTGGTGCGTTTTGTTGCATCCCTAAAGATAAGCAAACGCTGAAAGTTTCATTCTAATAGCTTTATCTGTTAAAGCGTGACGACTGGTTGAACTATTTTGGAGGAAACCTCACTTGTCCTTGAATTACTCGGTAACCGTAGATGACTTGACCTCAAAAGTTTGACACGACATGCCAAATTGTTGTGTGTAATAGTATGCTGAATTTGGGCGCGCTGCCTTACGCCATTCCTTCACTATCTGCGAAAAACCTCAGGAAGTGCGTAAATGACCCCCATCCCCCCGGACCGGGATAATGGCATCACCCATATAGTATTGCTTAGCTTTTCTTGGTTTCAATGGTGTTCGTAGGGAATTACCTGGATGGCTTTTCTTACATGAAGGATATTCGTTAATATCTTAAAATTGCACCAAATCTCGGCTGGAGTCGCATTGTTTTTGTGTGTTTTTTTTTTTGGGGGGGGGGGGGGTCTCAATAGTGGCATATGGAGGGAAAATGTACCAAAGATCGTAAGTTTACATCACTTTCAAGTCCAACAAATATGGTTTAACGATATCCCTTCTTTTCCCAGTTGTTAATCTAGCGATCCCTATTCATCCTGAATATGTACAGATCACAAGCTGTGCTGAGCAACACGGATCACGATCATCCTACGCAATTCCCAGGCACAGTCGTCAGGATCTCATGGACCCTGATCCTGTCTCCTGAATCCACAGCAAAGCTCAGGAGAAACCAGACCAGGTATGCAGTGGCTACCAAAGATGTGACGAAAAATACCTCGTCTCTGTTCCAACATATTAACGAATACTGCAGTGCAGTCCATACGATCATACCTTCTCATGGTATTCCAATAAACCAACTTGTTGCTCGGGATCTTGTAACTCTTGAGACCACATTTGACCTGCTCTGAGCTTTATGTAGCCCACAATATCAAGTCAAGCATTCTAAAGTCGGGGCCCATTAACCCGCGCACGTCCGGGGGGGGGGGAAGATATCTGCCCCCCCTGCGGTTTTTCCTACTTTGCCGCCATACTAATCGGGTTAGCAAGGCCAAACCTCGCATGGCTGCTCATTGGTCTTTTCCGCATATCCTCAGAAATTTTTGACCCTGGGTCATCTCAAGTCAGGTCACCAGGTCAGGCGAAGTGACCTAACGTCCCTCAGAGTTCTAGGTGGCATCACTCACACAATAATTGGGCGATTGATTTCATACTTATATTACGTCATGACCTTATCAGGGTCTATAATATGTATATCACGGTTTTTTCGTAGCGTTGACCTGAGGTCAGGTCGTGGCCATGGCTTACCCATTATAGGCCTATGGAAAAATATACAAATGTTTCCTGATTACATATTTGCTCTCGGAATGACCTCCAACCGTTATGGCGTGTAGTTGGAAGCTATTCGCAATGCTATCGCTGACATTTTTGCTCAGTGGCCCCACCAAGGTCAGCTGAGGTCACCTGAAATCACTAGCACATTTCTGCGCATTATATCGCAATGCATTGAGCTAGAAGGCTGAAATTACCGTCATTGTGCTTGTATCGCCAAGACGTGTCGATTGATACATTGCATGACCTCCCTACTCTACCCCATGACCTTGACCTGAGGTCATTGTTTCGGTGACCCATCTGTTGACCTGACCTTAAATTACACAGCGTATGTCGATAGCACATTTCGAGGGCTGTCGAATAGCATTTGCAGTTTGTTTCTATCTGTTACAGGTCCTGAGATATGTGCCAATATCTGAGGGTCCCACCCGATCTGGTCGAATTTGACATATGATGACCCAGTGACCTAAATATTGACCTGAGCGAGAAAATGACCGAAATACTTTCGATAGAGCTTGTCACCAGCTATCCAAAGTCGTTTTCCGTTTGTCACTACCTAGCATAGTTCTCGAGATCTTAGGGGGGGCAGACATCTGTCCCCCCGGACATGCGAAGTTGGAGCGGACCGCCGGACGTGCGAGTGTTAAAGACGACACCAACGAGATAGATAAAAGAGTTTCTGCACACCTCTAACCTCCAATACTGATTGAAGTGAGACCAGCCACGTCAAATGTCATAATCACGCGCGTACCGTCTGAAGCCTGCGAGGCCTCCGGCGGTACGCGGTACAGCAATATGGTACAATACAGCAATGCAGCCTATGGTACAGCAATGCAAAACAAAATCCCTATGCGATAAGCACATGCCAGAAATCAGCGGCTACCAGTGCCCAAGTGACCTCTGCCTCCCTCGATGGTAGGTGAGTGACGTATGACGGACACTTCTCCCGGTAGTAGCAGGTGCTTTGCGATTGGTATCTGCTAATAATCCACCAATTACAATCACTGTTACGTAAGATGGCCAAGAGATCGTAATATTTCCATAATTCTACAGCCGACAACTGATTGAATGTGCCCTATTGCTATCTGCAGGCTGGATTGAACTTTATATAGCGTATGATAGTTGTGGAAGCAAACAATAATGATCGGTTGCCTTCACCATTCCAATCTTCCAAATAGTCCTTGTTATCAAAATCGTACGCCAAAAAAAAATTGTTCCATCGCTAATTTCCATCGTTTCATGTGTATGAAGTGACATATTGCAATGCAAAAGCATACCAGCACTGTAGGCGATAAATTCTTCACCA